>PVIR01006448.1:0-65924 GCA_004026965.1 Petromus typicus
GAAGCCCTGCCAGGAGAGTCTGATGACTCCTTGTTACTTCCTCATTAGGACTTCTGTTGGCTTTCCTTTTAAGCAATTTCTTGAGTTTTTTTCAAGGTCAAGGAAGAGGATGCTGATATAAATATACCACTGAGGGGGAGGAAGGGCCCCACCCTAATCAAATTTGAGCCGAGACAGGATAAAAATTAACCTTCATTTGAATATGTAAACAAACACGGACGTTTGGTAATTTCCAGCCGTCCTTGGCTTAGGTTGCTAAAGAGCAGCAGAAAGTGAGTTAGCTGCCAGGTCTCTTTGCAGGAGGAAAAACTTTCTTAAAGGCTTTTTATGCTTGAATAAGTGCTAAATAATAATCATAGGCCAAGACTGAAAGAAACTTTCCGTTGGAAGGGGGTCAGACAGAGCAGGATGAAGAACTGGGAGTTCTTCAGGGGAATGAGGGGTGACAAAATCCAGTTTGATGAATGCTGACATTCTGAATAAAATCACTCCGTGCCTTCACCTAGGTCAAGAAACGACATTGTTTTCCTGAGCCGCGGTGACAGCGAGGTGACAGAGATTAATAGCTTGGTATTGACTGAGCAACTTCTAGTTCCTTATCTCTGTCAAGTCAAGGCTGTGTCCAAGGGCTGAAAGTGTTATTAGACTTATAATTGCAAAGACATTTAAAGGGTTTCCCCTTAAGGGACTATGAAATCCAATAAACCTTTCAGAAAACCTCAAGCGCTCCAGTGCGAAGCCCCGTCTGGGAGAAACGCGCGCTCCCAGCCAAGCGCCAGGGAAACCTTGAAGCCGCCAACATTGAATAATGTTTGATTTATGAAGTTGGTTTTGAATTTGTATCAGTTGTTTTATTAAAAATATATGAAAGGAAGTTTTAAATATGAGCAAGCCCTGTAGGCGGCCGTCTGCGCCTGGCTGCCTGTCTGGCCGGATCTTGTCCCGCTCTCTGCTGCTCGGACCTGGGAAGAGGGAGGAGAGAGGGGCAGTGCAACTAATTTGTTGGGTTCATTTTTGGTCTGCCAGGGATGAAGTCTCAATCTGTCTTCCGAGTCTTACAGAGGGAGGCAGAGAGGCAGAGGATGCTGGGCAGGGTTGCTCAGGATCAGAGCATTTGATTTGCCTCCTGGAAGGTGGCCCAGGGATGCCATTCAGCAAGCTGGATTTACTTATCAAATAGCAACAGGGACAAGTATGTCAGGTCTGGAAAAGGGGTGCTTGCCTCCTTCCAGGAAGGATCCAGCCATGGGGACTGGAGGTGCCAGATGGATGGATGGGGAGTGGTATAGGGCCTTGGGAGGCTTGCAGGCTTCATAGGACACTGGCCTCACCTGTTGATCCTGCTTCTGGGGCAGAAGGGTCATGTGCAGACTCCACCCAACTCCAGACTGTGGTGTGGCCTTCTTCTATTTTCCTAGAGTTTCAGCTCAGCACTACCAGACATTTGATACCTTGGCCTCCAGGTACCATGCATAAATCCTCAAGATGGTTCGGCAAATTTCCGTGAAGCCCTTCCACATGTCAGGGGCAGTGGGAGAGGAAAGGGAAGTGACACAGCAGCCAGACTTCAGGTCACAGATCTGACACTTTCCAGCTGGGAGGAAAGCTTTCATCTCCCTGTACCTCAGAGTACTCATCTATAGAAGGGGAAAAAAGTCAGGATCTGCCTTAGAGGTTATACTAAAGAAGGGTGCTGAAAGGGGACAATGTTGAGATTGTAACAAAAAAGTAAGGAAACAAATTTTATGTATATGGGGGGCAGTAGGGTGGGTAGGGCTATGGGAAAAAATGAGAATTAAGTTGTGTCTTATACTGGTACAAATCCCCATTATGGAGTGCAATCATGATGTGTATATTTAATGTACCAATAAAGATTATTAAAAAAAAAAAAGAAGGGTGCTAAAGCCCCAGATGTGTACTGTACATCTGCTACACACTGATCGACAGATGGTACTCAAGGTAATGCCACCCAAGCGTTCCCATTTGATATCTGAGGGCACCAAATCTCACAGGTTGAATTGTTTTACCCAAGTTGTACAGCTTGAAAGTGGCTGGGGCAGAGTTTGGATCAGGTCTAGTGGAACTGGAGCATGGTACAAAAGCTCCTGGTCATCACCAACTAACTCTAACTGCAGAATGTTTGAGGGTGATCCCCTGGCAAGAAAAGAAGCTGGTGATGCTTTATCACTGGTTCCAAGTAATACCACTCAATGATTCATACTCTCTTCTTGGGTTTGGGGCTACAAATTTGATCTAGAAAGACTCATGATAATAAGCCTGCTGTGAGATACTTCTCCAGACCACGGAGGACTGATTCAGTGGTGGACTGCCCAAGTTCATGGAGAGCTTCCTTAGATAGAGGAGCCTAATGTGGGTGGTGGAGGATTGCCCTGGGAGGTGGAAGACTTCCTTGAGTGTTGGACAGCTGCACTGGCTGTGAAATTGGCTCTTGGAGGTGGGAAACTGTTCTGGGTAGGGAAGGAGTGTCCTGGTGGTAGGGTAAGGTTCTGAATGCCCAGTGATCAGAAGCAAAGGCTTTGGCTTTCTCTCAATAGGAATCACAGGGTTCCTGACTTTTCCTTGGCTCAGGAAGGTGGGGTAGATTTCCCTCAGGGCAAAAACAAGGCAAAGCAGTGGACTCATTGCACCTAACACTGTGAGAGGCCACATGGCTGGGTCCAGGATGAGAGCTCTGCATACAGCAGTTGGATTTGAGGCACAGATGGTAACCTTGAATGGGACATCCCTCAAGGAGACAGGAGGCATAGGAGAAAGCCAACTTCGGGCCCTCCTCAGTGTGGGCATTGCCTCTTCCTACAGTTCTGACCAAGTGGGGTCACCATGCCAGTTAATGAATACCAGTCTCCAAGATGGGAGAGAAGAACCTCTCTCCTCCTTCTGCTGGGGTTGGAAGGTCCTAGAGAAATATCTCTTCTTCCTTGTATATGGCTACTTATCCTTTAGCTAATGGCCTCCAAGTTCTCCAATTCACTTTCCCCGTATTTCCAGCACCCCTCCTAGTGAAATCTCATGGGGTGGGGGTGGGGTTGTCTCCATGGCCCCCTGGCCTGCTCATTAATTTCTTGCCTGCTGTTGCTCACATGCACCAGATGCCCCTCAATCTACTGTGGATGTGATCATAGGAGAGTCGCGTCTTAGCGCCAGGACCCTGCAACCTCATTTGCTGGAATCACATGAACACCCAGAAAGCCCTGTGTTGCACTCCAGATTCCTGAGGTGCTGGGATCTGTAACCTGCTCAGCTGTTCTCTGCCTGAGAGTGGTTTCAGGCTGATCCAGTGTTCTGCAGACCTGAGGTCTCATGACAATGAATCTGTGCATCTGCTGGCTGCTTAGAAGTTTGTCTTGAATATTGGCCTTCAACAATCTGTCTTGCTTTGTACTTCTACCTGCATTTGTTAGATTTGAGGAAAGTCTCTGTCCTTCTGGGGCTTTAGCTGTGAAGACACCAAGAATTGGGCAGAGTGGAGAGGAACTAGGAGGAAAAGTTCTTGAAGAGGGATCTAATACCACCCAGCAACCCAGCATCCCCAGCTTGACTGCAAATTTAGGGCACCATTTGCTCTGAGTGAACTCCAGGCTGAAAGCCCATCATATTGCCTAATGGAAGTGTCAATTTCCTGTGCATCTGTCCCCTGTGATTCTCTGGAGATCAGTTGACTAACCTTGTACAGTAGCCCATAAGGAAGATGTAGTGGTCTCCCTCTCCTCTAGAAACTGCACTATCCTTAAATGGATTTGGGCTCTCAGATTTCTTTGGAAGCACATGATAGAAATCTAAGCTAACTTAACTTAAACTAAAAAACAAATTCATTGACCCATGAGATCAATAAATCCAGTAATGGGTTTGATGCCACAGAATGTGGGGCTCAGACACTGACTGCAGAACTTGGCCTTTTCTATCCATCTCTGTCCTTTCACCTGAGTTCTCTCAAGCAAGATGACCCCAACCAGTCCCAACTTATATCTTCTCTTGGTTGTTCTGATAACATTCTGGAGACTGAATCTCATTGGATTCAACTGGGTCATATGCTTATCCCTGGGACCAACATCATACAGAATGTTGATTGGCCAAAACTAGGTCATATTCACAACCCTGGAGTCAGACCAGTGCCCCATGAACAAGAAAATTTAGCTGCAATAACAAAGGTACCAACACCATGCTGTTAAAGGATATGGTGCTCACATTTGAGCTTTCCAGCTCCTACCTTTGCTCAGGCCAGTACTTCTCTTTAGATCCTTCACCCTTCTCTGCAGTAACTTCTTGCCTTCACTCCTCATATCTTTGGGTCTGGTGTAAATGTAATGTTAGTATGCTACGTGGAGAAATCTTCCTTCTGTGCCTTGATTTACACCAAGGAAGGGTTAGGATACTTGGGCTTTTGGCTTCTTCCAGATCCTGAATGCCACATTTTGTATCACCCTTCAGGGCTCCACAGAAAGTCCACCTCCATCGGCCACTCTCACATCTGCACAGTTCCTTTTGCCTCCAGTGTTGCCACTTACATCCACATTTTGCCTCCTCCCACCCCGTGCACAGCTGAGGGCAGGGATCATAACTCAGCCCTGGTTCCGGAACAGCATCTCTTGCAGTTGTGTTCATGAGACTCTCAGGAGTCAAGAGACCTGGATAACTCTTAAGCCTCTAGCTTCTTCCTGTACATTAAAAAAAAATGAAGAAAAGCTAAAATGTGGAAAGAGAAATTGCTCTATACTTCAATATTTTCTTTGACTAAATTAATACTTTAACACTAAAGCAAATATACCACAATTATTTTCTCTGTACTAAATAATTCCAAGAAGTGCAAAATGTCAGAATATTTATGACACAAGAATGGCAATTCAGGAGTTTTGATAAAACAAATAATGTTATAGCAATTATGATTTGAATACTAACCACTCATAATCTCCCGATTTAATTCTGTTTTTAGTGTTCTACCACAGGTGGCGATGTCCTACAATGTAATTTGCTATTCACAAGGTAATTATAGGATTTATTTTTTAAAAACTTAATTCACAGCACATGCCAGGCAGCAGGGTCTGACAGGGGATCCAGTTTAAAGTTGGAAGATGATGGTCTTCTTTTAGTCCTCTTGTGCATTGCTGGGGCTGTGCATAACCTCCCTGGGTGGAAATGTCAAGTCCAAGTTTGACATTCTGTGAACCTGCAGCAGGAGAAATAGCTCCTCCTCCCTGCCCCCTTCTCTGCCTACCCACACCCACAGTGATCTCTGCTCCTGTGGGCCTGCAGAATTACTTTGAGTGCTGCTAATTCAGAGGACTGACAGTGCAGGGGAGATTTGGGGACAGACAGGGAGGGAGAGTGGTACTGGGCTGGCTGACATGGGCCCATTTGGCGACAGGCTGTGATCACACTGCAGGTGGCTGGACAGCCTTCTTGGCCCATGCATATGCATTACACCAGCCTTGGGGAGCTGGGGAGTTGGCCGGCCTCCAGGAAGGGCGCCATATGGAAGGTGTGTGGGGTTTCAATTTTTTTCAAGACTATCAAAACAAAGGAAGTAAAAAAGAAAAAAGAGAAAGGAAAATTTTCTACAAGGTTGTGACCGTTAAGCTGCATTATTAACTTGTTTGGTTTGAGAACTCCCCAGGGGATTAGTAAGTCACAATTCTGGGTGGGCCGTAGAGGTGTAACCGGGGGTCTATATACAGTCTCTTGCCCCTCCTTTCTGGCACTGGTCCCGGCTCTGCATCCTTGGTGCCGTGAGTTGAGCATCTTTGCTCCACTATGATGCTCCTGCCTTGGAGCTGGCAGACAGGGGGCTAAAGCCCTAACACCATGGGGCAAAACTCATTCTTTAATTTGCAGCTGTCAGGTACTTTGGTCATAGCAACAGAAAACTGACCAATGCAAAGGCTAATGGTGAAGAGTCATTGGCTCAACTAACTGCTCCTGCCTCCAAGAGGCCAGGTGGTGAAACTGAGGCACAAAGCCTCAAGGGAATGTGTTCATATTTGGAGGTAGACGGGGAACCAGCTATCTCATATGTTCCTCTGGAGAATGATAACTTGGTTTCTGGATTTCTTTTTGTCCCTTTTGGGATTCCTTACTGAGAATGTGAAATCTGTGCTTAGCTTTCTGCTCTGTTTTCATAAGCAAAAACTTCTTGATCAGTGCTCCAAATCTATCACCCCAAATCATCCTTCTTTACTACATGAGTTTTTAAACTTACCTTTTGTCTTAAATAGTTTATAAAATTTTAAAATCATAGTATAATCTACCTAACACAATTTTGCTATTTTCATCCTACTTTTGATGTTGCAGGATTTATTGACATGGGAATATTCTGCAGAATGTATTTTTTCTATTGTAGTAAGAGTGACATAAAATTCATCTTCTCCACACTTCCAGATGTACAGCACACTATTGTCAGTCATGTGCACACTGCTGGGCTTTTCTGGTGCTCGAAACGTTACACCCATTGAAAACAGACTCCCTACTTACCCTGTCTCCATTGTCGGGAAACTGCTTGCTGCTTTCTGCATCTGTGAGCTTCAGTACTTTGGGGAACTCATATCTAAATGGAATAATACAGTATTTGCTTTTTTTGTGTGTGAATGATTTATTTTGTTTAGCATAGTGTCCTTGAGTTTTATCCACAGTGTAGCACAAAACAGGATTCCTGTCTTTTAAAGGCTTAGTAATATTCATCCCCCATATACCCCATATTTTTCTTTATTCATCCATAGATGGACATTTAGATTGCTTCTGCTTCTTGGCTATGGTGAATGCTGCTGTCATGAACATGGGTTTACAAATACCTCTTCGAGATCCTGTTTTCAATTCTTTTGGATGCACACCCAAAAGTGGGATTGCTGGACCATATGGTAGTTCTATTTTTGTTTTTTTGAGGAATTTTCACATTGTTTTCCATGGCTGCTCTAGGATTCTCATTCCTATCAACAGTGTGCAAGGCTTGTAACCACTTCCTATCGTCACCCTTTTGTAACCACTTTAAAAATTTTATTTTTGTTTATTAGTACATGTGTGTTGCACATGATGTTTACATCCTTGGTGAAGAGTCAACACGTGCATGTAACACATATTAAATCTTCTTTTCATTGTTTTTCCTTTCCTCTCCCCTCTACCCACTTTTTGATCCCTTTGGTACATATTTGCAGTACGTAATGTTTATAGTTATTATTGGAGTTGTCAAACTACGTAATACACCCCAATTCCTTTTTGTTATCCCCTACCCCTTTGCTTCCTCACTCCTTCCTCCATCTTTTGATCCTACTTCCCTTTGAGAAGGATCTCAAAGCTTA
Source organism: Petromus typicus (assembly GCA_004026965.1). Classification (NCBI taxonomy): domain Eukaryota; kingdom Metazoa; phylum Chordata; class Mammalia; order Rodentia; family Petromuridae; genus Petromus; species Petromus typicus. Next base: position 7,308 of record PVIR01006448.1, read on the forward strand.
AATGTCATATGATTTCTCTTATAATGAGAAACTCAGAGTAAAAAAATCATTTTTAAATGTATAGTTTGATAGTGTTAAGTATATTTGCATTGCTGCAAACCAGTCTTCAGAATTCTTTCATCTTGCCAAAGGCTTCACTGGTTGCTTTGAGTTTCTGTCACTTGCAGTGGAAGAGCTCAAATTTATACACCCTCAGTAAGATGCACCTCAGTTTCCTGCAGAGATAAAAAATGAGACAGCCTCTTCCTTCTCCAGGGCACCAGTATGTCAGAATAGCCTTAGTTTGCAAGGGGGCAGATCCTGGAGTGACAGGGGAGAGCCATGAGAGAGGATGTCTGCAGTGGAGTGATAACAGCCCTGCGAGATTGGAGAAGACATCCTAAGGTTCTCTCTCTGTGCGCAGAATAACCCAGAGTCCTCAGAGATGTGAAGTCACATATATGGATCTCTGCTCCCTACTGATGCAGAGACATGTTATTTTAGCTCAACAAAAATGAATTGTTCATTTTCTTAGTCATGTGACTCTGATCCTGGCATCCTGTGGGAAACTTACCAACTGCTCAGGTGCCTCAGTCTTGCCTTTTCTTCTCGGGATGAGAGACTTTACTAGGACAGGCTTAGAGCCAGATAAACAAGCCCCAGAGCCAGAGGTTGAAGCTACTATTTTCCTTTACCAACAGCCTCTCACAGCCTCTTCTGAGGCCAGAGAAGTACATGATGCACTAATGCGATTGTATTTTCCTGTCTTTCCCCTTTTAGGATGGCAGTTGAAGGTCACATCGCAAACAAGATGTGTATCATGAAGATAGAGTTCTTCCCAGAAAAAGGAGATAGTTAGGGAAACAAGTGCTTAGATTGTTGATTCCAGAAGTCCTGATTTGTCAAAGTCAAGAATAGCCTTGTAATAACACAGGGGAAAAATTGCTTGAGATTCCAAAGGGAGTCATGATTTAGCAATAGTCCCAAAGGAAAATTAGGGTCTGTATATGATGGCTTCTCTCCTTCCTGCTCTCTCCTGAGAGATGATTACTCATTTGTAATTTATTAGCTAATTATGCGCGGGCAAAGCCATATGAATCACTTCATTTAGATGATAGCAATTAGCAAGGGCTTGTTGGAGCTCTTCCTGTTGGATTCTGGGTGTGTTTAGACAACACAGGAGCTGGTGAGGCCAGCAGCCTCTGGGGAGGAGAAACTCCACTCCCCATCATCCTGCCCTGCTAGCAAGCTGATGCCCCTGTTAGGCTCCTCACCTCTGCTGGCCATGACACTTACTGATTGGCTTTTGCCTTCATGGACTCTATGGATTCAGGCAAATCATGTCTCTCTGGACCTTGTCTGCAAAATGGCATCACCTCTCTCTGCTTGCTTGCAGGACTCTGGCTGGAGGGACAGAAATTTGACACTGTGAATTTGCAACTCCTGGCTATTTGTTTGGCTTTTGACTCCCCAGAGGATTTGGGAAGTGCCAGTTCTTAGAACCCAGTGACTCTCTTTACCCCATGGCAAGTGTGACCCAGGAGTCTCTCTAGGATGCTTTCAGGGACAGTCTTTGTACCATAATAGTTATTAACAAAGGACTGCAGACAACCTCAGTGTGTGTGAATAGGGAACAGCTAAAGCACACATTCAAAAGTTAGACCACTGCCAAGCAGTCACAAGGATGGAGCTCACTCTTCCTGTATCACCTGGATAGTGGCAAGGAGATGTGATGTATTCCATAGGACCCCACTTAACGGCAAGACACGGACGTAAAACAATGTCACATGCTGTCAGTGGGGAAGTCTCTTTCTCTCTCCCTATATTAATATATGTATCTACACACAGTCACCATTAACCATGGGTTGCATCTTGAGAAATGTGTCACTGGGAAATTGTACTACTCTGTGAATATCGCGGTGTGTCCTTGGCACAAATCTAGATGAGACTAATTGCCCACATGAAGTGGCCTCCCTGAGATTCAGGACAGAGTAAGCACAGGTCTAAGAGGCTGATGTAGCATGACACAGTAGGCTATTTCACAGCAAGGTTTTAACAAGTAGGAGGAGTACACACTGAAAAATGATACAAAAGTATAGTATGGTAAACACAGAAGTAGCAACTTTACCATTTATTGTGATCATCGTGCATTATGTGCTACACATTTCTTTTTTTTTTTTTTTTTTTTTGAGACAGCGTCTCACTTTGTAGTTCAGGCTAGACCTGAGCCTCAAACTCACATCACAGCAATCCTCCTGCCTCTGTCTCCTGAGTGCTGGGATTACAGGTGTGAGCCACCACACCTGGCACTGTGGTATGTGGTACTGGTTGTTGCTGGGCGTGAGTCTCCACACACCCAGTATTGTATGTGGGTACTTGGGCATCAAACCTGGGCCCGTGTGCTTGCAAGACAGGCACCAGAACCACTGAGCTAAATCTCCAGCCCCACATTTCTTTTTTCCCCTTTTGAGACAGGGTCTCCCTGTGTGGTGCAAGTTTGCCTTGAACTTAGTATGTAGTCCAGACTGGTCTCAAATGTACACTGGTGCTTCTGCCTCAGCCTCAGAAGTGCTGGGATTACAGGCGTGTGTCACCACACACAGCAGTGTGTGCCAACACTTTTATATAACTGGCAGCACAGTAGATTTTCTTACATGAGCATCTCCACAAACATGTGAGTAAAATGTGAAGCACATACATTATGTGACTGTGTATCTATAGCTGACTGTGTATATGTAATACATATATCTTTGATTATATGTATACATTTGACTACATTTGTTTGACTATGTAAGCATCAGATATGTACATAGTTATCATCTGGTAAAGGATAAAAGTAGTCTGGGGTGACTACACATCTGATTGCTAGCTAAAAAGCATGAGAATATTATGGATAAAGACCTTTGGTCACTTCATGTCCAGTCCTGATTCCTTGGTGGAAAACGGGAGCTTTACTTGGGAGGATCAAAAGTAAGATGCAGCTTTATCCAAATGCCTTGATTTTAAGAAAGTGTGTATTCAACAACTATGAGCTCCTGGTGTTCTCACCTGCCTCAGGTGTTCTGCTCTGCACCTGAAGCTTCTCGCCTCACTCCCCTGCCCCCCTCAACTTGGCTCTTCTCTTTATCCTAAAACAGATTTTAATAAAGTTGCTGCATGTGGGAAGAGGATTATAGGTTCATCTGATTTCTGCTATTTGAAGTCCTGGGGGAAGGAAAGCCTTGTTTAACTCAATTCATAACACTATTAATCCAACCATAAACCTTGTGATGACTTGAAAGGACAGAGGAGAATTCATTACAGCCATCTCTGAGTGGCAAATCCTTCCTCACCATGCCAGCAGGTGAGACTCTGGGGTACAGGCTCTGCCATCCCTAGAAGGTCATTCACAGATGCAGAGTCTTGGCACTGTGCAGATGTGAAGGAACTTGTAGAGGATCTCTTATTCCTTCCTGGTCCTGCCCTACAGCTCCCAAGGCCCAGAGAGGTCATTCAAGTTATGCACAATTACTACACTAAAAAGTAGGAACCCAGACCAACTCAGTTTTTCCAATTCTATGTCAACTGGGTCTGTGTGTTGTAAAAACAGTTTTCAATGCACCAGGTTTATATTTGATAATTCTACTTTTGTAAGTCTAATCCAAGAAAATCACCCTCAATATGAAAAAAGCTATGCCACTAGCATATTTATTACAATATAATTTATATTTCAACATCTTGAATCACAGGGAATGTGTACTCCTGGGGGAAAGACTACTAACAATAACTCAGTGGGTTATGATGCAACTATTAAAATATTTCAAAAGACTCAAATAACATTGCTAATACCCATAATATACTAAGCAAAAGCCAGCAGAATGAAAATTGGATAGATAATATTGTTTGATTATAACATTATGAAAAGTATATGCATAGGAAGAAAGACCAAGTGGAAGAAAGCAAACTGTTCTAAGGGCTTGTCAGTTGACCATGTGTTTAATAATATACAGCTGAATGTGCTTTGAATTGTTATGTTGGGCTGATGAGATGCACTCCTTTGTTTTGTTCTGTTTCAATGTTTTATAATGCATTAATATTATTTATTTTTTAATTCATTTAACTTTTAAAAAGTGGTTTGTACATTGTCTTAGATTACATTCCTGGTGAGAAATTTGCATGCAGAAGGTCACTGGGAAGAGCCTGGAAGATCCAGACCCGGGAAGGGTGAGGTACAAGAGCTGGGTTTGCATGGAGAGGGACAGTGGGCTGCAGTGCAGTCACAGTAAAGTCCCCGCTGATTCCATAGGACCTCTGTAGCTGGAACAGACTTCAGGATGTTCTGAAAAGGCCCCTGGTGTCCAGGTGCTGAGATTTTGTGGGGATTCTCCAGAGGCAAGGAGTGCAGATGTGGGGCCAGCCTGCTTGACTCCTGCCCTTACAAGCTATGAGAATGAGGGTGTGCATCTCCCTTTTTGTATCATTTTCCTTATTGGGCAGGGTGTCCACAGTACCTTTATTTCCTGTCCCATCAGCATTCCTGCATATCTTGCCCACTGGAGGTGCCTGTGGTGAGCAACCATGTGATGAATTACTGTTGGTCTTTGGAGCTGATGCCCCCTGCAGCCAATGCCTCTCTCATTCCTGAACAAGAAAGAGCTTCTCGGCATTGCCACAGCACCAGGCCCAGTGGCTTGGACACATCACTGGGGCCTCCAGAGTGAAATCCACCTTGGCAAGGTCAGCAGGTCCTTCCATGCCTGACTGGGTCGGTTCCTACCTCCAGTCAGTGTTAAGAAATCTGAAGAAGGTTGTGTGCACAAGATTATTTCTGTAAATTTAAAAATAAGCTTCTAAATATAAGTGTAACAGACATGATAAAAACAATTTAGATGGAATAAGAGGGTAATCATGAAAGTTACACACCATCTCTCCTTTCTTATGCCTTTAGAAGTTCACTCCGTAGGGAAATTGTTGTTAATAATTCTCATTGTTTTCCACCAGGTCACACATGAGTATGTTCTTAAAGTGTGTACAGATGGGTTGTAACATATGTACACCTCTGAGTCATGTCCTTTCATTTACAATTTGATAGATATCTATTAGCAGATACAGAAGTATTTGACATGTTTTAATATTCTAGTTCTAACCTTACTCTTTTAATTGCTTAATTAATTCCTAATTGCCTTAAACACTTCTGCTTAATTTTAATTATTTTACTGGATTCATCAAGTCTTATTTAACCATGTAGCTCTTGATGGCCAGAGCAGCCTCTTGGTTTTAAATAATGGGACGTGAGGATGAGCACCTTTCAACACACACGTCTGAGTGCACATCCTCAGGACTGATTCTTAGATGTAATCTTATTTGAAAGTTTCACATTGGGATTTAAAAAATAAATATCCATTATCATGTATCCTGCCCTTAAGATGAGAAAGCATTTTATTGAGGACATTCAGAATCTCCTTCCTGAGCAGGATGCCACACGAGTGTTGGAAATGTTAATGTGCAAGGAAGTGTTTGATGGATCCTCTCATGGAGGACTGAGACCTGTCCCAGTGGGCTTTCAGGAGCAGAGACAATGTAGTCAATCTGAATAGTTGCCTACTTTGAGGTAGCTAGTTGACTCTGCTCCTTTAATCTTGGAAGGATTGAAGTACTTGTGGTGGCCAATTACAGACCCATCCTGTGTTTTGTAATGAAGCTGTGAGTTGTCCTTTGCAGCTTTAGTTTGCTGTCTCTGGCATTAGATGTGACATGACATAGTCCTCTAGCTCTTTGATGGACAGGTCACTACCAATGGCACTGGGATCCTCTTCTCACGTGGCATGGACATGGTGGATGTGAGACCCAGGGGCTGGGCTGTGTCAAGTAGTGATAAACATAAGTAGCATTCATTAAGTGTCAATCAGTAGCATTTATTATGTGTCAATCACATATTTGGGACTTTCTGCAGATGAACTCATATAATTCCTGGAATAAATCCATACAGGTACAGTTTTTGTCTCCATATTTCATGAGAGAACTGTGGCAATTATTGGTGTTGCTCAAAAGACTTCTTTGACTTTTCCTCTAAGCATTTCCTGCCCCCTCTGAAGTCAAGAATGGTCACAGGACTTACTTTGACCAATGAAACATGAGCACAAATGGCATGAGTAGTCTCTTTCAGGAAGAAGCTTTAAGAGAAAGCATGTGATTAGTTTCTTTTCCTCAGGCAGAGAGGCTAGCAATGCTCTGTATATCTAACACTGTAACAGTTTGTGTCCCAAGTGAGGATGATGAGCAGCAGAAGCCCCAGAAAACCCATAATGGATGTGGAGTATGAGAAATACCTTCTCTGTGTGTCTATTTGTCTATCTACACATTATCTATCTGTCTGTCTGTTTGGCTATGCATCTATTTATCTATCTATGTATCTATCTATCCATCTATCATACTGGGGATTGAACCCAAGGCATTTGCACTGAGCTACTTCTTGAGCTTTTCTACTTTTAAAAATATTTATTTTCAGACAAGTTCTTGCTAAGTCACTAAATTGCCCAGGTTGAAGTTGTATTTGTAATCTTCCTGTCTCAACCTCCCAGAGGGCTAATTTTCTTGTTTATAATAATTATTTTTCTGGATTACTTATTATTACCAAATACTCAATGCTATTCTGATATAAGAATGATACTCAGAGAGGTTAAGTTAATTTCTCAAGGTCACATTGCTAATAAGTAGAAGAACTGGGATTTGGACTCAGCTATGCTAGCTCCAGAATCTGCTTGTTACCCATCCTAGCTTAGTTCATGATGTAACTAGTTAATAGTTCCAATTTGGAACTTAAAGAGTAAGAATGAAAATTTTGGGCATCTTTGTGAGTAGGTGCAGAAGGTCATGTTGATAGGGTCTCCTTATCTGGGATTATCAAGTTGATCAGATAGAAACTCAAATCAAAATGATTACACACACACACATACACACACACACACACACACACACACACACACACACCAGACAGTACCTTTAGGGTGCTATTTCTCTATCACTTCACTCTACTTCTGTTTGTGTTGCCTTCAGTCATATTCAGCTTGTTGCCTTGGGAGACCAAAACTTCCATCCTCCAGGTAGCACCCCAGGGGGGGACAGCATTTGTTCTGACTGCCTCTCAGGTGGGGTGGCTGGGACTGGATAAAATGATGAGTGTGAATGTGACTATGAAGGAAATAGAAGCACAAAATCCTAGTGTTTAGCTGATCAGTGTCAGCCAGTGAGAGTTTAAGTACTTTCCTTTATTTGGAGAGGGGAAGAATAGAAACACTATGGGGAAGACCCAATTAAAAAGGTCATAAATGAGGGTCCAGCAAACAAAGCCCAGGACACTGTCACTGGAAAAGGAAGCCAGCCCCAGGGAACAAGCCTGTGGCAGTAAGTATTACAGAGGACTCTGGGAAGCACCTGTGATTCAAAGCATGGTTCCTACATATGGCTGACACCAATTGTGGGATCCCATATTAGGCACCTACTTCTATAGAATTGGTATTTAGTCTCTAAGGCAGACTCTAACAGAGAACCTATATGACAGAGCACTGGCTAATTTAGGAAAGGGAAAGTACGACACAACTCAACTAGAATCAGATTCACTTCCCTGGAAGCATGCTGCTTTGAACAGAGAAACTCAGAAGTAAGGATATGTTCATTCTTTCATTTGTAAGCTACTCTGTGCCTGGTAGTGTTCTAGGAGGTGGGGATTCATATTGCTACATGTCAATAAACATTTTGCAATGAAGAAAACACAAATAAATGGAAAATTGTATCATATGATCACTGCTGTAGATGAAATGAGAGAGGGAAGTATGATCAAGAATGACTAGGTGGTCAGAGAAGACTTCTTCAAGGAGTGTCACTGAAGCTGTATCTGATGAGAACCTAGACATAGACAGGACTGGAGAAGGGAACTTATGAAAGAACAGAAAGGCAGAAAGTCCCTGGGTTTTGAGAGCCTTATTGGAGAAAAAATTTTTAAATTGCATGTTTATTGGTACATTATAGATACACATCATGATCACACTCAACACTGAGAATTTGTACCAGCATATGACAAAAATTAATTCTCATTTTTTCCCATTCACCTACCCAACCTACAACCCTGCCCCCTATATACATGAGCTTTGTTTCTTTTTTTAACCATCACATTTTTTCTTTCCCCTTGGTACCCCTACACCCCATTTCCCTTTGAATATATATATATTCAGGTGTCAGGGTCTCACTTTGTAGTTCAGGCTGGCCCTGAGGTCAGCCTCAAACTCACATAACAGCAATCCTCCTGCCTTTGCCTCCCAAGTGCTGGGATTACAGGTGTGAGTCACCACGCCTGGCACTGTGGTATGTGGCACTGATTGCTGCTGGGTGTGAGTCTTCACGCCCGATATTGTTATATGTGGTTACTGGGGATCTAACCCAGGCCTTTGCGCTTGCAAGACAGGCGCCAGAACCACTGAGCTAAATCCCTGGCCCGGCCAGCTTTGAATATTTTCTATTTCACAATATCATACATTCTAGAACTCATGTACATCTTCAGTTTAATTTTACCTGCTCTCACTGGAACTGAATCCTGCAGAGGACTCTTCCTGATGCTGAGATTGCCAGAGCTGTCCAGGGTTCTGACCATCCGAGATGTGGTTGCTCAGTGTTGGCTGACAGGGTGAACCAAGTCCCTTTTCCTCACCATATCCTCTATCAGATTACTTTTTTTTTTCCCCAGGGAGACTGTCAGCCAGATCTAGCTTCTTCAGGAGCCAGCCTAGGTTTCCTTCTGCTCAGAACATTCTGCCTTACGGAGAGGTTAACATTGGTCAGTTTCTCCTAACTTCCCAGAGCCTGGAGTGGGAATTGTCATGCAAGTTATATATTAGGGAGTGAGCCCAAAAGGAACTTGTAAAGTAAAGTGGAAGCAAGCAAATGAGGGGGAAATAAAGACACAGGTGCAGCTGACATGTAGGCTCAGCTCTATCTATCCTTAGAAGTCATAGAACATGAGAAGTTCCATAGCTATAGTGTTTTGAAGAGAGGTGAGCAACCTTTTGTACCAGTGTCAGTCACTGTTTGGAGGGTCCCAACAAGCTTCAGGTATGGGTGAGTTTGTGCTTTCAAAATTATCCAGGAAAGAGGATTTTCATTAGTCAAGGATGGAGTTCCAGAGAAGAGTGCAAGCTAGGAGCCTTAGCCACCCAAAGTGCAGTGTATTTTGCTTGTATCAGCCAAAACAGCATTTGAATGCAACACAGCCATTTATACAAAGCATACTACTTTTCCTTAGAGGGAAGCTTGAAATTTAACTCATGATTCAGGAGAGGTAGAATAAGTGTTTTAGATCCTAGTTTGGGAGCAGAGTGCCCTTGCTGTTGATAAGCTATGGAAGATAAGATATAGAAGATAACTGGGCTTCTGGCTCAGTTAGGGCTGGTGGAAAGAAAGTAGACTGAAAATTGCTGCCATGACCCTTGACCTCTGCTAAGGACTCTACAAATGGCTTCATCTCTGCTGCTGCACAGCCTCCTATAGCATGAAGATCCCTTTCCATTTTAAGGAGATGGTAATGGAAGCTCAAAGAGGTTGTATACCTGGCTTAGCATCACATAGTTGGTTGATTAAAAAGAGAACAAGAATTTGAATTTGGTTGGCTCTGGACTAAGACAACGCGTATAGGAGTGGGCTAGAGAAAGTTAGGAAAGGATAGCTACCTAATATTGTGAGGTTCTTTGGGTGCTTGCTGCAGCTGGGCATCTCCATCTCACTTGGAAGAGAATTCCTGCAGTTTCTTACCCTTCCTTATTCAGCTTCATCTCAGAGCACCCTAAATACAACAGTCTTCCCTGATGTGTTTTCTGTTTCAATTACTTATGGTTAATCACAACCTGAAATTATTAAATGAAAAAATTAAACACTATGTAAGTTTTACTTATTTTTTATTAACATATATTTTAATTGGCACACAGTAATTGCATCAATTTATGGGGCACAGCATGACATTTTTACACATGTGTACAATGTGTACTGCTATGATCAAGGGAATTGGAATATGACTTCAGACATATACCATTTCTTTGTGCTAAGAACACTCAAAATCCTTAGTACTATTTGTTTTGAGATGGTCAATTAATTGTTAAGTATTGTCTCATGCTACTGTGCTACAGAGTGTTAGAAGTCATTTCTCCTGTCCACTTGCATCCCCATAAGCACCTTAAGATTTAAACTGCATACTCTTTTGATAGCATGTCTGAGATATGCCCTTCACATGCCCTTACCCCAGTGATCTACTTCCTCGAACTCGGCCCCACCTTCTGGTTGCACATTTGGCTATGGACTGAACACTGGCTTAAAGTACTGGGGAGGTCAATGCTCTCTGTAGGCATTGCTCAATCCAGGCAAGCTGACAGCCAAGCTTAGCCATCATAGAGCATGACAGTGGGTACAGGGGGAGCTCTGGCTCACCATTCATTTCCACCAGGATCCCCCAGGGCTTTAGCTGCAGTTGTATAGCCAGCACATGGAGGATTTGGGCTGTGGATGATGTTGGGTGGACCCCTGGATTGAGACAGGGAGATGAAGGCCCAAGCTGGCCAGCACGAAACTGGTGTTATGCCTGCATACCTGGTATAGTTTGCTCCGCAGGTCAGGGAGAAATGCAGAGGACAGCAGTGATCTGACTGCTTCAAATGTGCTGACGATGTCTGGGGAAGGGGTTCCCACTGGCAGCTCAGAATGCAATCAACTGGCTGCTTTTGCCAACTGCAGCACCTGTCATATCTCATCTTCTTTTAAATAACTTCAAGGATATGAAAGTCATAAACCAAACTCAGGTAGGGTCAGAAGTCGCCAGCTCCTCTGAGTGGAAGGCCGTCACTTTTTGGCTTTTTACCTTACCTCACATTTGCACAGCCTCAGTGGAGCTGAGTACAACCCTGGTCAATGTCATTCAACTGAGGCTCCTGGGTCTGAGTGGCAATAAATTGCAACTGCTCGACCACCCCCAGGATGCAGTCAAAATAAAAAAAGAACAGCTGAGATTACCTTCTTCATAATTGTTGTATATTTCTTTGACCTCACAGCAGCTAAAGTTGGCTTTCCAAGAAAAAATACTGTTGCAGCACCACGCAGAAACATTTTAATGAATACCACAGGGCTTACTGATTACTGTTAATGAGTGAAGAGTGAGAGTCCTGCAGGACCCTCCTGTCTATCTTTAGAAAGCAGCGTGCATGATGGAGGGCAGAGGGTGACGGAACCGCACCAGGTTTGCAGAGCGCACAACAAATACATCACCTCTCTAATGCCCTCTACAGTGGACACTTCAGGGGGTGGCCCAATCTCGTTTGCACCTTGGTTTGTGCCCTCCCCAATCAATAGCAGCAGTTAAACTGAGATTTACTGACTTCCGTAAAGAGTTGCCACAGCAATATTCAAAGAAATGAAACCACAGAAATACTTCAATCTCTCTTTGGCTCTGTGCCCCCATTGTTGTGTAGAAGATACTTGACTGGAAGGATGCATTGTCACCATCGTATTTTCTGTGTGTGTGTGTGTGTGTGCATGCACGCGCGCGTGTGCACGTGTGTGTGATGTGCACGTGAGGATCATTGTTGGATACCTAAATGGGAAAGCAGACTCACAGGCTGTAACAGGTCTGCATCAGAGCTGGAGATCAATTTTGCCAGCCAGCAGAAGTCACTAGCCCTCACTCCTGAAATCAATTGGAAGCTGAGAGAAGTAAAAAGCAATTTAATGGAGGCAGCCCATTTTCTCCTAGAAATAGGAATGTTCTCCTTGTTATCTTATTAAAATTAAGAGCAGGGAAAATGACAGTCTATTAACTACACATAATAAATGACATAAAATATGCTTCAGTTTTATTTTATAACAGAAAGCAATGAGGATACAGAGACAGAATAAGGTGTAGAACCCACGCTGAACTCTCCTTGTAACATGCACTTAAAGAATGATAGAAATAGGAATGGAGGTGGTAACAGAAGGGAGGAGGGCAAAGGGCTTTCTATTGATCATCTATTAGTATGTCTGGCAACCCAATGGAATAGACGCTGTTCATATCCCCTCTGCAGATGAAGCTACTGAGATTTGAGAACTGAAGACTCTCAGGCCACAATCTCAGGAGCAGCAGAGCCATGATCTGGGCCAAGGTATCTCAACTCCAAGGTCTTTGTTTTCTACCATGTCTAGACCACTTGGCTTTAAAAAATATTGTTGTCCTAGGGATTTTTTTTTTGTGTGTGTCCATACCCATTAGAGTATGTCTTTTATTTTTTCAATGGCTAGTATATTGAGAGCATAGAGGTCAAAATGATGGCAAGGTTACAGTGATAAATTACACTGTTTCAGTGGTCTGTGTAATGCAGTACATGCTTTGTTTGGGGGCACACCTGTGCCAAGGGCTCTGGGCTGCACCTGTAGCTCTCCATTGCCTCTTTTTACAGCCCTGGTGAGCCTGGGTTGTCTTGCCTTCACCACACTCTCCTGAGTCCAGTAAGCCCACTCTGCTGACCATGATGCTGTGCAACATTACTCTGGAACCCTGGATAGCAAAGGAATTTGGCCTTTCCCGTGCATCTCTGGCCAGGACAGAGTGCCTGGAGGGGCAGGGAGTGTGTCTTTTTAATATTTTTGGTGCCAAGGATGGAACCTATGGCCTGGAGAATGGCAGGCAAATGCTGTGCCACTCAACCACAACCTAGTCACCCCAGGGTATTATTAGCATCTGTACAACCCACGCTGAACTCTCCTTGTAACAAGAGGAAAAAACTCTTTCTGTGCAGAACCCTTCCCCACTGACACTGAACTGGAATCAAACAACTTCAGAATGTTTTAAAATATGCATTTTCCCATAATATGGGAAAAATTTTACCAGCTGTTTCTCAGACAAAAGAACTGCTACCTAGAGTATATAATCAACTTTAAAAACCAGCCATCCCAAATTTAAAGACCTAATTAAAAATGGGCATTTGAAATGAATAGACATTTTTCCGAGAAAGAAGTAAAGGTAGTTGAGAAACATGAAGAAATGCTCAACATCACTGGTCATTCAAGAGATACAGATGAAAACAACACTGACATTTTATCTCACTCCACGAAGAATGACTGCTATCATGAAATCAAACAACAACAAATGCTGCTGAGGCTGCAGGGAGAAAGGAGCCCTTCTCCACGGTTGGTGGGAATGTAGATTATTGTATACACTGTGGAGAAAAGTGTAGAGATTCCTCTAAAAATTAGGATTAGAGATCCCATTTGACTCTATTTTCTTTTTAGGCATATACACAAAAGAATTAGATTCTTATGACATCAACGTACATATGTGAACCCATGTTTATAGCATCTCAGTTTGTGATAGCTAAATCTTGGAAACAGCCAAAATGCCCATCAATGGGAGACTGGATAAAGAAGATGTGTGTGTGTGTGTGTGTGTGTGTGTGTGTGTGTGTGTGTGTGTGTGTATGTGTATAAAATGTGGTATTACTCAGCCATAATGCACAATAAATTTGAGTCTCTTATACTCAAATGGATGTACTTTGAGGATATACTCATTAGTAAAATAAATAGGACACAAATGGGTAAATATCATATCATTTCTCTGGCATGAGAAACTGAAGGTGTAAATGAGTTCCAAAATGTATGATAAATATTGATAAAGGGGGAGAAAATATTCAAAAGTAAAAGGGAAAGATGGCTGAGAATATGCCCTATTGAATGAATCTGCCATGATTTACTTGAACATTTCTTTCAACTTCTCCAAAATTCCCCCAACTCTGAATAGCTCTAGAGAGAACTCAGGCCATTATTTCCCTTTTATGAGTAAATAAAGAAGGGAAAGAAAAAGTTCAATGGTAAAAAGGAAACAATTCAATGTTAAAAAGGAACTGGGGTTTAGGGCAGTCAGGAGAATGGGAAAAAATGAGATATCAACATGTATTATATACTGGTACAAATTTTTAGTGTTGAATGTGATCATAATGTATATATAAAATGTATCAATAAAAGTAATAAAATATGCATTTTTAATTTTGTTATCTTTAGTTTGTGAAGGCCTTCTTAGTTTTTCATATAATTAATGGAAAAAAGCTACTTGTTCAAAACATTTTTTTTAAAAAGGACCATTTAAAAGAAAAATACTCAATGAATAGTGGCATAGATAGTGAAAAGAAAAAGCCAAAACACTGAGTGAAGTTGGTTGGCAAGTGGCTGCCAGTTAGAATCCATCACTGCTTTTAGTGGTGAAAAAGACACAAATCTGGGCACCTCTATTGTAAAGCCTTCCTGAATCCCTCTGCTTCTTTTGACTTTAACTAATGCTGTGAGTGTTATCATTGGTCAGGGTTGGAGTTTTTGTGTGCTAGATGAACTGTCAGTTCATACAATCCTTATTCCAGTGATGGGGTTTTAGACTTGTTCTTTTAGCTATCTTCTTCCGAATGAAAATCATCTCTTCAGTGTTGTCTTGAAATTAGATACTGCAATGGCAGTTCCTGTGATCTGGTTCTTCACTTCTACTGATATGACCAAGGTGGCGTGTGTGTGTGTGTATGTGTGTGTGTGTGTCTATGACTTTATTGCTCCATACAAGTGCTCAAGCTGTTTTTCACACTTAATCATACCACATAAACATCATTTCACAAGCATAAATATATATATACAGCTGCTACATCTATGTCGATGGGTGAAAATATACTCTATTGAATGAATCTGCCATGATTTCCTTGAACATTTCTTTCAACTTCTCCAAAATTCCCCAACTCTGAACAGCTCTAGAAAGAACTCAGGTCAGAATTTTTGGTAATCTGTTGTCCTCAATCCTTGGAGGGATCTCCGTGGGGTCCTCTCTCCATGCAATCAGCCAACACTTCTGGACATATTCCTTTATACCCAGGGCCTTTGGGAATGCTGGAAATGGACCCTGTTGTTAGTATGTGGGTGCTGGAGGTGTTTTCTGGGGGAATGGAGGACACACAGCCTAACTCTCAGAAAGGCTGAGGGTGGTTTCAATAGGTATAGCTACTTGCTTCTTCTCTGAAGAAGAAGGCAGAGGTTGGCTTTGAAAGGCTAAAATGAGCACTGGTCTGTGTAAGCCATTTGTAAGCCTAATGGAATCTATGACCAAGCTCAAGAACACCACTGGACTCCTGGGATCCTGCAAGACTTTATACTCATGACTTTGTTTCTTTTTTTTTTTTCTTTTAAGGTTTTTTGACAGGGTCTTGCTTTGTGGTTCAGGCTGGCCCTGAGCTCAGCCTCCAACTCACAACACAGCAATCCTCCTGCCTCTGCCTCCCAAGTGCTCGGATTACAGGCATGAGCCACCACGCCTGGCACTGTGGTGTGTGGTACTGGTTGCTGCTGTGGTGAGTCTCCACACCCAGTATTGTTATGTGGTTACTGGGGATTGAACCTGGGCCCTTGCGCTTTCAAGACAGGTGCCGGCTCCACTGAGCTATATCCCTGGCTCTATACCCATGACTTTCTATGAAAGACAGGTCCCTGGGTCATCTTTACCTCTTCCTGGACACTGTTGTCCCAATCTTTTAGTGATCAGGCATCTTAGGGGCAGATGGAAGTCTAGACAGAGTAGAGGCAATTATTGACTCTTCTTTACAACAAGCCAGGTGATACAGACCAGCTGTTATTAACCCCTCAGTCCGAGCCTGTTAAGTGTGGGTAACCTCCCCCTAAGTGGTTTGATTGGTTCTGGCTGCTTAGGATGACTGACAGGCCACTTATTACTCTTGTCTGCCCCTGCCTGGCCCCTCTGGAGGCTTTTATTAGCCCCTCACCTAGGTGAGTTTGGCTTTGCAAACACCTCTCCTTGGGGCAGCCTCAAGATTATGTTTTCTCACCTGAAATAACTGGCACTTTTATTGTTTTTGAGAGAAAGGAAAAAAAATCTCATAATTGAAGTAAAAGAGGAATATGCTTCTGGTTTATCAAAAGTGTGTCTATGAGGCAAGGAGACAATTTCACCACCTTGGGGACTGTATTTCTGAATAAGAATAGCATCCTGCAGCTATAACTCACTCCTGGAGGGCCCTCCCTTGCCACAGCCCCCATTTGTTATAATGCCTACCTAATGGTTATGGAAAATGTACTCACAAATTGATACCTCATTGGGTTGAAAAGCTCTTAAAATTCTGGAACATCATCACAAGCTTACGCTTCTTCTAATGCAATAATGCTTCCCCAGGAAAAAAAAATCCTCCATGAGCCCATCACCTCAAAGGAGAGAGTTGGACAGAGATGGTTTTCAGCAAATTGACAAACTGAGCTAAACTTTATTTAATTTAATTTCAAAAAGGATGGATCTGGAAATAACACTGCTGGATTCACGTGCTAGAAAAATCGATGCTATGATTTTTTATCTTCTCCTTTCTATTCCCTTGCCAGGGGCTGGTGTAATAAGTCATTTGGACTGGCCAAGCAAACAGCCAGCCCTTCTGGGTTATCATTACCAGCCTTGCAGCTGCAAGTGAAGGGCAGCCCGGCAGACTTTCCCTTTCTCTAGCCAGCACCTCATATTTGCTTTGGCCAGAGTTTCTCCTTGCAAAGGAATTAGTAGTAGGAAAGTGTTTAGCAGTTCTCAGCCACATGCTATTTCAAGAGCTCCTGATGTACTATCTCAGTGTATCTTCACTATGCTGTGAATTAGATGCTACTTTTAATTTTTTAAAAGTATTTTAAGAAAAAGAAATCAAGGCTTAGAGCAGTGACATCACTTGAGGGGCATATCCAGCTTTTAAGGAGTTAGATTTAATCTCCATAATTTGATTTCAGGACTTGATTGTGAATGGTCAGAACAAGGGAAGGATCATCCTAACTTTCTGCTCACACATCCTGGGATCACGATGGGCCAAGGACCCAGCTGTCCTGAAACAAATTTCCTAAGGTGAACATATCTGGCCAATCCTATTCTTTGTGTAATGCAGAGAGATATTGTTTGGATTAGAAGACCTGCCATTTGAGAAACTCTGCTTTCATCTCCAAGGAAGCTGTGGGGATCCTGGAAGTTGTTCTCCCTGGAGCACTTGGTCTCCAAGACAACCAGGAGGCTGAGAGAAGAGCCTGGGATGCAGGGAGGCCATGTGCAGGCACAAGGACCCAGCTGAGCTCCTGGGCAGCTGGTTGGGTGTTGCTGATGAGCCAGGACTCCCGCAGGGACCTGGCACACTCCCTGGCTTCAGTGTGATACAGAGACTCCCTTAGATGACTAGGACCCCAAATCTAGCCACAGCTTTGATCTTTGTTTGGAAGGTGGCCAGAGTCCTTTCTCCAGAAATCAATTTGTCAAGCAAGCAAAATAGTTCACCAATTGTTCAATTGAGCCAGTAACTGAAGAGTGTGTTGTCAGTGTTTAGTCCACCTCTGACCTGCAGGCTGAGAAACTTGCCTTAGCCTGGCTCTCGGGCAATTTCCCTAGCTGCTTCCCACTCCAAATCAAACATACACATATATCTGTGGTGACAGAAAAGACAAAGTGTGCTTAAGGGAAAGCCTGTTTGGTTTTAGAAGCAATAGCAAGATTGCAGGAGATAAAACCACAATTTCCCTTCCTCCAAACTTCAGTGAGTTTAGTGAGTTGTTAATTTGATGAGTTGCTGTAGGAACATCTTGTCTTGTTTGCTGAGGCAGGAGGGATTTTTATGGAAACAGGGCTTTCCTATGCAATCCAGTCTGGCCTCCAACTTGCTATGTAGCCTAACCTGGGATAAGTTTCATATTTGTGCCTCTGCCTTCTGAGTGCTGGAATAACAGGTGTGTGCCATGCATAGTCTCCTAGTTGGCCCAGGACATTCTCTTTGAATTCATGCTGGGAAAGAGACAGAAAAGGACTAACCATGCACAGCATGAGCCCCAAGGTAATAGACTTGCTGAAAAGTGGTGTGGAGGGTGCTTTTTAAAACTTCACTTTTCCCACATGTACCATGCAGAATCTGTAAATAAAGATTTTTTTTGGCATTTTATGATTACTATTATTTTTGCCTTTTTAAAAGTTCCTTTTATTTTAACTTGACACATAATGATTGTACAAATTTATAGAATACAGTCTGGTATTTTGATACGTGTATACATTGTGTAATGATCAATTCAAGGTAATTAGTGTATCCTTCATTTTAAACATCAGTAATTCCTTTGCAGTGTGAACATTCAAATCCTTTCTTCCAATGATTTTGAAATATCCAACAATAGTATTAAGCACAGGCACCCCATTCTCTGATAAGACCACAGATGTTACTCCTACTACCTGACCAGCTCTGCACCAAGTGACCAACTTGGCCCCCCTTATTCTCCCTAGTCCTGGATAATCACTATTTTACTCTCAACTTCTAGGACATCAACTTTCTTTTTGATTCTACAAATGGATGAGATCATTTGCTTTTTGTCTTTCTGTGCTTGACTTGTGTCACCAAACATAATGTCTTTCATGTCCATCGATGTTGTCCCAAATGGCAAGATGTCATTTTTGTGGACCAGTACACGGTATCTATAATGCCAAGTTTCCTGGCCTATTCGTCAATTAATGGACACTTATGATGATTTCATATCTTGACTACTGTGAATAGTATCTCAATAAATATGAAAGTGCAAGCATCTCTTTGATGAAACGATTTTTAACACTGTTGGATTCATACCTAGTAGATGGGTTTCTGAATTGCATAGTAGTTTTACTTAAATGCTATGAAGAATCTCCATATTGTTTTTCATACTGGCTACTCATTTACACGCCCACTAAAAGTGTGCAAACTTTCCTTTTCTCTACATCTCACTAGTACTTATCTCTTGACTTTCTAATAATAATCATTCTAGCTGGAGTAAGATGTTATCTCGTGGCACTTTTGATTTTCATTTTCCTGATAATTAATGATTAATGAGAATTAATAATCTCATTAATTAATTAATGAGATTAGTAATTAATGAGAATTTTTCACTTGCATGTTGGTCATTTGTATATATGTTTTTTGAAGATGAAAGAATACTCAAGTCTTTTGCTCATTAAAAAAATTAACAAGAACAAAATGACAAGGTGAAAAAAGTACTTTGAGAGTTAAAAAATACTAGATAAGCCAGGCATGGTGGTTCTTGCCTGTAATCCCCAGTGCTCTGTGAGTCAAGGCAGGAGGATCAAAAGCTTGTGCCTAGCCTGGGCAACTGAGTGAAATCCTGTCTCAAAAAAAGTTTTTTTTTTTAAAAAAAGGTAGATAGATAGATAGATGGATAGACAGATAGATAGATAGATAGATAGATAGATAGATAGATAGATAGGTTGGGGATGCAGCTGAATGAGAAAGCCTTGAGTCCAGTCCTTAGTACAACGTTAAAAAATGTGCTAGATAAATTCATGCTGTTTGTATTAGTCACCGTGTAAAACAGCTTTGCTAACATTTTCCTATAAAAGTTACATTCTGAATATTGTAGGATCCATGGCCCATATGATTTGTCAAAAGCACTCGACTCCTCTGTGACACTAAACACAGCTGGAGACTATATGGGCATAGGGCATTTTGTACTCTAATAAACACTTTGTTAATGGAGATTGAAGTTCAAATTTCATATTATTTACATGTGTTTTGATGTGTTTTATCCTGCTTTTGGTATTTTCCAATCATTTAAAAATGTCAAAGCCATTCTTAGTTTATGGGCTGTACAAAACAGGTTGTGGGCTAGATCTGGCCCGTGGGCTATAGGTTGTTGTCCCTGCAATAGTAGTTTCTGCTAGAGCAGAAGAATTCCTAGCCTGGACAGCTATGTGGCCTTGTCCAGGAACCATCAGCTCTGTGGGAGGGAAGCACAGTGCCCCAGTCTTGGAACAACCATCTTTGACTGGGTCCAGCTAGTGTCTTCTCTCCCCAGGGCCACCTCACTGGCTTCAATGTCAAGACAGAGAAACAACTTGCTTTGACCTTCCTTCCAGGTGTGACCTTGTTCAAGCTTTATGCAATCCTTTTTCCCACTGGAATTCTTGACTTCTTGAGTTTCATGTCTGGATATAACAAGGAAAAATCCAAATAATTAAAAAGCAAATGCCTCCAACCACAGGATATGAAGCTTCCAGAATGATTTTCAGGGTTTTAACAATGACCAGATTGCTTCTGTGCTCACCTGGACAAAATTCCTTCTCCTTCTCCATCTCTTTGCTTTGGTTGCCTTCAGTGACAGAGAACTCCCTACCCAAATTGTTGGAGGCTCCGGTGTTTAGAAAGTCATTTCCCTAGATCAGTTGAGAGCCTTCTGCCTGGAGCTTAGACTCATCACTCAGTCTGTAGGGAGGGGCCATGGAACTTTATATTGAGAAGCCATCCGAGGAGCAGTATGAAACAGCGTGAACTAATTTTCATCCAAGTAATGTGTGCAAATAATGGAGTCACCACTTGGGCTGATATGAAAAAAATAATGCTTCATCTCTTCTTTGGTTTCTCATTATCTTGCTGTCCAGAGGAGATCCCTCCCTCCCCTGTTTTAGGGCAACTTTTAACTGAAACAACCTAAAAGCAGAAAAATATACATGTCATAAGCATGTGCCTATTTAAAAATATTGATTGATTTATTGCATTGGGGATTGAACCCAGAACCCTCACACTGAGCTACTCTTAAGCCCCTTTTCATTTTTATTTTTTTGAGACAGGTTCTTACTAAGTCACTAAGTTGCCTGGGCTGGGATGCAGCTTGTGGTCCTCCTGCCTCAGCCTCTTAGAATGATGCCTGATGTGCCTTATGACGTGAACTCTCTTGTAACACTCACCCAGACTGAGTTAGAGCATCACTGGCTCCCTAAAAGCCCCTGTTTATCTCCCCTGAAATTAGCATTTATCTCAGCCTTTTAACCATGGACTATCATGAAGGCACCAGTTTTGTAGTCTCTCTTTCTTGCTTTGATGATTACTCTATATGTCTAAATTCTGTAATTGTACAATTGCTTTTACTTGATCAATTTTAGGTGATAAAGATTTATCTCCCTTACTGCAGCACCCCTCCCCATTCTGTACTCTCTTCCCCAAATAAAATTAAGTCACTGTTTTGTCCCTACCCTTTTCACTTAAGCCAAAGCACCAGTCATCTGTGCAGCTCTAGACACATTCAAAGACTTCCATGTCTTCTTTTATCCATCATGGGTAATACTTTTGCTTCCCCAGTTCTTCCAAATCCTTTCTGCCCCTGTAGGGGGCTATGTATCCTTACCTTTGTATTGTTAAGTTGGATAATAATTGCATTTTGTTCTGTGACCATAGTTTAATCTGTGTGGTTTGTTTAGAGGTTGATCTAATACTTGAAACCCTAAGACTCATGTAGAGGTAATTTTTATAATATCATATAGTTTATTGCTGAAGCAATGTTGCAGGATTATAGATTCTTCTCCAGGGGCTTGATGTCACACCTCCCATGCCACGCCAAGAAGATTATTCCAGCGGTCTGCAGTGCTACTGTCCTCACTTTCACATTTATTCTGTGGTGGATGGAAGAAAGAGGGACCCAGGGGACCAAGGAGACCACCTGAAGCCTTTGGTTTTAACACTATCAGGATAAAACACATTTACATTGTTCAGGTGGGTGGCTTCCTTGTGTTCTGCTGTCATTGGGTTTGTTTTTGCTCAGGGAGCCCTGAAACTTGTGCTCCAGAGGAGAGGCAGTATTTCCCTTTAAGATGACTTATGTGCCCTGGAGGGGAATGTCAAAAGTCTATGTGTCCTTAAATGCAAGGAGTCATAAAATCAGTACCTAATTGATCTATGTCAGCACTCGGTTTTAGGAGGAAGGTGGCTCTGAGTGGAAAATACAGTATGTGAAGTGGTTTAATTTTTTTTGGATTACCCTTTACCAGGTAGCGTGTAATTGCATTAGTAATCGGACTCCTTGGAGCAGAATCTCAAACAAAGGATTAGTGGGAAGGAAGATGGAAGAACGCTGACTTCACAATAACTCACCGCCTTCCTAACACGATTATATAAATAAATTCAAGCAATATTTTTCAAGACACTGGAGCCTGATCGTAAAGGCATGAGGGGGCCCAGGGCCTCTGCATGGCCCCTGGTTGGCGGGTAGTAACTGATTGCTGTGGTAGCGAAGGGCAGTCCCCAGGTGGTGAAATATCCAATATCTCTGCATTATCTGTCAGCACTCAGAAATTATTGAAATCGGGCAGACTTCTCCAGTGGGGAGCAGGAACATCTTGCCTTCATTTGGCTAAACAATGGGGTTAAAATGGAAACGTCCCTGCTGTGACCTCCCACCAGCCCATTTGGGTCATCTGGCTGGCTGTCAGCAACAGGAGCCGTGCTGGGCTGGCGCTGGACACTGCTAACTTCTTGGCCCCTGGAGTCAAGGAGTCCACGAGCTGAATTTCAGGCTCCCATCTCGCCGCCAGCAGGGGTTAGCTAATCCAGCCTGTTTTGTTCTTCCTGTCTACAGCACAAAGACAGCGGGCACGTCCTTCCGTGCTGAATGAGGCCGGGTCTGGATGACACATCAGAGAGCGATGACACGCTGTCCGCATTGTTTGCCGAGAGCCTTTGAATTGCTGTTTTCACTTAAGCCAAGGCACTGCTTTTGAGGCCTTAGTGTTTCATTTCCATTTCACCAGGGAGGGGAAAGTAGCCAGAGGGCCAGGACAAGCCCTTTCCTCCTGGTCCCTGGACTTCTGTCCAGTGGCTTGAGTGAGACATGGAGACGCCACATGCTTTCCTAGCTACTCTCCGAAGTGCTTCTTGGAAATCCAGCTTACAGGGCACTGGACTCTTTGAAGGAGGAGCAAGGTGACACTGGGGACAGGGGTCAGAGGAGGGTGGCACCACGCAGCCTATGGGACACCAAAGAAGCCGAGCAAGGCAGCCGCTCTAGCTGTGTGCACCCTCCCTCCCTCCCTTCCTTTCCTTCCTTTCTGTCTTTCTTCTTTCTCTCCTTTCTTCTCTTCCTCCCTTCCTCTTCCCTCCTTGCTTCTCTTCCTCTCTTCTTTTGTTTGCTGGGAATTGAACCCAGGGCGTTTACACTGAGCTGCACGCCTAACACTTTTATTTTGAGAGAAAGCCTCACAAAATCGAATAGTCTAGGCTCCAGCTTGCAGTTCCTCTGCTTCGTTACTTGAGTGGCTTGAACTATAGGTCAGCAACTCTGAAGCTAGCTACGCTACTTGATATCTAAACCTTAGTCTTCTCATCAATGAAATGGGAATAATGTTAGTTCTTTTATAAGGGATGGGATATAGGATTGAGTTTCAATTGAATGAGTTTCTTCTAGGCCTTGGAGAACTTCGTATTGGTTCATCTAGTTCTATGCCTGGAATGATCTTACCTTCCTGACTGATTTTATTTTATTTTATTTATTTTTTATTCAAATCTGTATTGGTACATTATGAATATACATCATCTTCACATTCAACATTGGGAGTTTGTACCAGAATATTGCACATCTTGACTGATTTATTTTTTGTGGTATAGAGGAATGAACATCCTCAGACTTTTTTTTTTCTGTAGCTAGGATCGAACTCATGACCTCGCACTTGCAAGGCAGGCAGAGGAGGCAGTTAGCTAAATCCCTGGCTCTCCCTGACTGATTTTAAACCAGCTTTTCTGGATCATCTATTACATTTCCTTGGTCTTTGTGGAGTAGAGGCCTTGAAAGCCTAGGATTTTTGCTCTGACAGCTTTAACTTAGTGTCACAGTTCTGGGCCCAACATCCACCACTGTATTCACACATGGGTCCAAGTTTTGTATCAGATGCTAGGGCTCACAGAAAGCTGGGAGGTGTGGCTCAGTCTTTGAAGATGGGTACAAATCATCCCAAGTCTGAGACTCCCCCACCTTGGAAGCAAAGATGGAAATTTATAACATGACTGCTGCATGTCCATTGATTTAAATCAGGGATGTCTGTGCTTGACCTGCTGTCACACAAAGCTGGGGGGCTCCATATCTTTTGTGCCCAGGTACTTCTGTGTCAGCTTTGCCTCTCTTATGTCAAGTGCATAGGGAACTCAGAGATAAGCAGAGACATGGCTGTTACTTTCAAGACATTTGCCATCTATTTGGAAGGATTCAGCAAGAATATAAACATGAAAAAAAGAAATTTTTATTTCCTTCTTGGTGCAAAAATAATTACTGCATTCTAGGCTTGCTAGACACTGAGGATGCAGTGGGTTCAGCTCATGGTTGCTGTTCTGACAGAGCTCACGCCCCACAGAGGAGACAGACACATCCACAGACATTTCCTGTCAAGGATGTGAGGGCCACAGTGGGGCGTTCGGGGCTTGGAGAGAACACTCAACAGAGAGTGCAGAAGTGGGCATCCAGGAAGGCCTCTCAGAGAGGCAGCATGTGGCTGAGATCTGTGAGGTGAGAAGAGGCCAGAGAAGAGGAGGTAGAGATCACTCTGGGCAGAGGAGGTGAAGAAGCAAAGGTGCACGTGAGCCAGAAGAGGACGGGGGCATTGCCAGAGCTCAGAGCAGGATGGGCAGCGGGGCTCCAGGTGGGCTGGAGATGTTGATAGATCAGCCAGCTAAACCTAAGAATTACCCTGAAAGACAGAGTTTGTGTTTTTCGTGCATCACAGAGGGGAAATGAAAATCAGAGAGGTTGGGTGGCTTGTCTAAGTCACAGAGCCAGCAAGTGCTAGAACTGAAATTTTGGTCTTGACTCCTCACCTTTGAGGAGGTGGATGGCATGCTGGCAGGGAGCATGAGTGACATTAGAAAGCTCTGTGCTTAAGAGCCCTATGCCAAAAAAGGGGATACTAATTGTATTCTATTCTGTGGGGCTGGGTCTGCTGAAGATTCAGTGAGTTAATACATATAGTGTAAATACAGCATTGAACATGATAAAGATCCAATACACATTAGCTACTACTGCTAGACAGGATTGAAAGGAGAAAGATTTTTAAAAAATCACACCTGTTTAGAGTCCATCTCAATCACTGGGCTGAGAGGAGTTGGCACTGGGTTGAGGGTGAGCATAGCATGCAGGTAAAGTGCTGTTTTCTCTTTTAGGATGTCAGTCCAGGCCAGAGCCTTTATCACCTCAAGAGCTTGGTTTCTGTGTCCCTTTAAGCTACCCACAGATGAGAGGGGACTCATGCTGCCTCGAGAAAGGTTGGCTGCTCCTGAGAACAATATAGATTTCTTTGTGAGCTTCAGGAAGCTACACCCTGGAGCACTGCAGTATCGACTCGACCTGCTGGGACGTGTGGTTGCCAGGGGCAGTGCAATCAGCTCTGTGGCCCAGTCCTTCTCCCTGTGCTCTCGAAGACTGTTTCCAACCAAGTGGTTTAGGACTTGTCATTTCCAGGACTGTCAGTTTTCCTTCCCAGGAGGCAGGAGCCAGATGTCAAGGTCTGGTCAGAGGCAAGAGAACTGGAGGGGCCAGGTAGGAGCTCCTGGAATGGATGAAAAGGAGACACCTTGGTGACTGCTTGCCCTGGGCCTCCCATGATCCAAACAGCTCTGGTATCAGTGGGCCTTGTGGGTATCATGGAGAAGCATAACCTCGGGACATTGTCTGGTCTTGCCTTATTTAGCCTGTGAATCCCCCAGAGGAAGTGACTGCTTTTTCTGAGTTCTGTCTACTCACAAGCTGGGAATTGTGATAAGAGGAATTCAGAGAAGGCAGGAGGGTTCTTGGGGTTTGGGACAGTCAAAGGAGTCTCCAGGGAAGAGGGTGTGGTAAAAGGATGGGTGAAAGATGGATGGAGAGGGAGGGAAAGATGTTGTGGTGCAGGTGGCATGGGATTGAATCCTGAGTCCACCTGAACATGGTGGACTGTAACGATGGGTCAGAGCACCAGCTCACAGAGTCATTTTAAGAATGAGTGAAGCTCAACGTTGGAAGATTTGGGTTCTAATTTTGGTACCATCATTACACCGCACTGGGACCTTGACAATATATACACACACCCCCAAAACTGGGGAAAAGGTCAATTCTTCTCAAACTATTGGATATGAGAACAGCAAGGGAGGCAAACTTCAGAGGAAAATCGGGGTGCTGTATAATCAGCTTTTCATTGCTGGGACATAACACCTACAAATTGAAAGAGGAGGAAGAGTTTATTTGGCTCATGGTTTCTGAGGATTCAATCCATGGTGGGCTGGCTCCAGGACTGGAACTACCTGGGGGAAGGTTGTATTGGAGCAAAGATACTTAGCTCATGGTGGCTGGGAACAAGCACAGGGGAGCAGGGCTAGAGAGGAAGAACTCAAGGCCTATATATAGAGGCCTTGCCTTGGTCATGCCTCCATGGTGTACTCAGACACCTAGAAGTGGGCTTCACTCATCTCTGGGATATTTGTTAATCTAGTCAACTTGACATATCATAATTAACAGTCACAGGTGCCATTACTAGAGACAGGAAAATGGATGATTGGAAGGCCAACACACGCACACACACACACACACACACACACACACACACACATACACACACACGGACATGCATGCACACACATACACATGCACATTTGTGCACACACATACACATGAGAGAGTTGCTCAGAGGCTCATTGTTACCATTACTCTTCCCCACAACTTCACAAAGGTTCACTATAGTAGCCGTGGGTCAGTATATGAGGTAGGTTTCCATACCACAGTAAGGAGTTTATGCCTTGTGGACAGACATTCCTCTGAACTGGCCTCAGTTCTGGAGTTGAACTTAAGCTTTCCTTCTTGGCATTCAGGATCAGAACAGCACTTCTTAAGAGAGACTTATGTCCCTGTCTTAGTGTAACCTGTCATAGTCTGACCTGGAAAATCAGCATCACCAAAAGAAGCCACTTAGAAGAAAATGTGTGCTTAGTTCAGATTTAAGCTCTCACTGTCTCACTATAATTAAGTGCCAAGTGGTTATTAAACAATACATTTGCAGAATTCTGACAACTTGTAAGAACCATGGCTCTCCTACAGTGAATATTCCCCAGTAAATACACTTGTAATACTCCACTGGCTTTTAATTAACCCAGCTCGTCTATAAACCCATTTATCTTTGAAAAAGATGGTTGTTCAATGTGCAATACATGTCAATAGATAATTAAAATGTTTTTTTCTTAGAGAATGAGCAGAGGGAGATGTGATCTATGCATTTCAGAGCCTTATTATTAAAAAGAGTTATTTATTGAGGTTTAACAGTTGTTACTTAGTGACTATATAGTGACGTGTTTCTTTAATACCCAAATTAAGTGGGCATTGCAGATAGAATGTGCCATATTAGAAAATCTCTCGGGCCATAATTAAATAGTACAAGTGACAAACATTCAGTTCTTGTGTAGGAAACAGACATTATGACGTGGCCTCCTCAGAATCGAGTTGGGAGGGTGTGGCCTTAATCTTGTGGCAACAGCCTGGCCCAATTTTTGTTCCACATGCATGTGAGTCCTGTTTTCTGGAGCAGCAATGCCTTCTGGGAACAATGGGTACAATTCGTTGGGAGCCTCAGTAAAAGGCAATGTGAGGGTGCTTTGGTGAAAGGGCACTTTCTCAGAAGTAGAGCCTGTGCTAAGACTGTGCCTGCAGATAAACCTGTAGTCAGCTGTCTTGGCCTCACAGAGGAGCCTCCTAGCCACCCCCGGTAGGCGGCCCTGGGAAAGTTTCTTTTTCTGGCTCCTCTGTGCTGTTCTTCCTCATCCATCCTCAAAAGCTTTGTGTGTACACTATGGTCTAAAGGTCCTGTTTGAGATCCCACTCTCTTTTAACTGTTCTTGTGAGTTTTGTCCCCTGAAATTCTTGAAAATCCTAATGTCCAGTACTAGTGTGTGTGACTTTATTTGGAAATGGGATGGTCAAGGTCATTTGGTCCGGTCAAGATGAGATTAGAGCAATCCTGATCTATGTGCTAACAAAAAGAAGGAAATTTGGAAATAGAGGCAGATGTGCTCACAGGAGAACTCAATGGCCTGGCTGGTAAGGATGAGGAGGCATTGCAGATGGCTAGCAGGTCCTGGGTCAAAGGAGAGGCCCTGGAATGAGAGATAATGTGCTTCTTCTGCTTGAACTGCTCAGTCTGTGGTCCTGACCACAGGTGGAAGTAAGATACCCTAGGAAGGCGGCTTCTGTCCCCTCCAGTCTGCCTGCCTACCCTCCCCACATGCTGGGGAGCCCTGGCCTGTGTGCCTGAGGAATGAATGCAGGTCTTTGTTCAGACTCATGCAGTGCAGAGACAGAACCTGAAGTCTATGGATGAATATGATGTAACATGTTATCACTGCCTTTTAAATTTCCATTTTCTGAGTATATTTAACATGTATAAAATGTTGGTATTGTAGTCACATAGATGTGCTTTATAAATACACATGTATACTTATATTGAGGGGAAATCCATGTTCAAAGCATTTTGACTGATGCGAGTTTGTCAGAGACCACTGCTGGGAGACAGTGGGACCATCATCCCTCTTGGGGTAGATTCAAGGGAACAAACTGGAGAGGAGAGATTTAAAACTCAAATGAGAAATCAAGAATGTGAAAGAAAAGGTCATTCTGACCTTGCATTGCAGCATAGCCCATGGAATTTTATTCATTCAAGATTCATGACATCATCACACTCAGTACTGCTTGTAATGTGCCACTTCCTCCCGGCAGAAGCCTTGTTCATCCTATCTTGAGGCCTATTGTGCCTGGAATGTTTGTCCACTGCAAGGTCATGGAAAGTAAAGGACACTGTTCAACATGGAGTGGGGTCGTATTAGGCCTTGGCAGGGCCTGAGTCCTGGTACTGGAATGCAGAAACTATCTTTGTGTCTCTTCTTCTTATGACAGGTGAATGGTAGGTTCGGAGGAGGCAGCAAGGAAGAATGAGGGAGACAGAGAGAGGAGGCCTCAGAGAGTGAGGAAAGCAAACAGTCATACAGGAGGAGCATGCTAAACAAGCAGAGAGAGAGAGAGAGAGAGAGATGCTCAGAGGGTTGGAGAACGAGCAGCTGTTGAGAGGCAGAGAAGCAACGCTAAATCATGAGATAAATTTTATTTCTAAAGATGGTTCAGACACTTGGTAATTTTGTCATACATTATAATTTCAGTGTCTAGGCCTTTGCTTATACATAATCCCAATTGGTATTTATTTTATTCATTCATTGAAATAAAATTTATGCATCTTTCACAGGGAGTTATTTTGGTCATTGTATTGTAGATCCTAGAGGGAGCTGGGCTCTTCGGCATGGCAGAGGGCACAGTTTGGGGACCTCTGGATACAGGGTGTGGAATGGGAAACTCTGAGTGTCAGCCTCCAAGCAATCCATTTATCCTGGCTCCTTCCCCCTTGAAAACTGTGAGCAGCACCCCACCCAACAGATGCCTTAGTACAGGAGAGCGGAGAAAGAATGTGAGGAAGGGCTCCAGGATGCCTCTTCTCCTCTCCTTCCTGTGTTACCATAGCATTTCGTTTCCTTGGTTACCGGCGGCCAAGGAAAGGACACTGGGCAAGTGCAGGATTTTGATGGAGCTCTCTAAAGAGAGTTGTCAGCGAGGACCCAGTCTCTTCTTAAAGAACACCCAATCTGAGAGGGAAGCTCAGGAGTGGGGGTGGGGAGGGAGTGGAGCCGGGCTCTGTGAAGTAAGCACCTAGAGATTTCCTCTCATCCGACAGAAATGAAGCACTTAAAGAGGGCCCTGAGTAATGAGAGCTGGGAAAACCTTAGCCAGCTTCTCACATCATCCCGAGGTCTGGAATGAGAAAGAAAGCTGTGAGGCTAATACAGAAATGATTTTCTCCAGTGCTCCCTTTGCCCGTACACACTTGGGCTAGCTCAGTAGCTCTGACCAGCTATTTTCCCACCATAGCTAAGCACTGCGGGGAAAGTTGGGGCTGTGCCATTTCTGCTACAAACATCTGGCCTTGGCCTTGGCCTTACCCCAGAGGTCATTCTAGACCTCTGACATCTCTCCCTTAAAAAACCTCTGGTTGGTTTGCTTTTTTTTTCTCTTTCTTTCTCTCTCTCTCTCTCTTAGTGGACAGAAGGTTTCACTTTTACTCATTTTTAAGGGTTAAGCAAGATATTAGTCCCTCTAGGAAGTTTATCCTGGCTTCACCCAAACTAGATGACCTTCCTTAAGAATAAAAGAGCTGCCTGAAAATTTTAGCGTTCAGTACATCGTTTACCGATTAGATGATCACTTATCTCTCTCTTCTACCTGATTTTTAGGTTTCCTTGCTTCATTTCTCTTTTCTTAAAATATTTTTTTGGAGACAGAGTTTTAGGTAACACATAAGTATATTCTAAACAGCAGGTCAGTATGAAAAAGCATATGATGAGAAATATTCCCAAACTAGAGATATGCATTCTCTTCACCCATCCCATCCCAAAGGAGCAGTTATTCTGATTTCTTGTGTATTCTTTTACAGATTTGATGCAAAATGGCACTCATCTATAGGTCCCCCTCCCCCTCTTTGTACTCCAAATGATCTATAATGATCTATAATGTTTTACCACATGATCTATAATGTTTTAGTTTTATAAAGTCAACTATCTATATGGAGGGATTTTTATATCTGTATGTACAAAACTGCCTCACTAAAGAATAGCATAGGCTTCAGCTGCATGGACTTACTTCTTTGATTCATCTTGCATTTTCAAACACCCCTTGTACAGTGTCCAGCACAAAAACATGAGAATTTGTCACAGGAATGAGTGAATGACTACTCTTCATGACAAGACAGATTTTGTTTAGACTATCTAGAATATGAAAAGGACAACTGTTGGAAAAGCATTTTGCTCCTTAAGTGAGACACATATTTGGTCCAGAATGGTAGTGGGTAATGTCAGTAGAGCTGCTAGAGAAAGGGGAAAAGACAGAAGGATCTGGACATAAGAGGCAGCCTTCCTGGGCCTTTGATTTTTATTTCTCCAATACACAAGTGGTCTTGGCTGGTGTTCGGTGAATACTGTGCTTTGCCACCTGGTTTTATTCCTTGTCTCCAAATTTGAGTTGAGGGTAGTGAGAAAGCTTTCTGGCTTTTGGTTTTTACACTGGGCTGCTGTATGCAATGTGGGGCTGTCCTCACCCATCAGGGCAGAAGCCAGCCCTGCTTCCTTACACTCTTGGTCACCATTAGATGCTCCAGGGGGATGCCAAATCCTAGAAAGGTAGCTCCTTCTCCCCCTTTATTGTCTGATGAAATCAAATGGTCTAAGGTAGTGGTGATGAACCTACAGCATCTGTGTCACATTGGGCACATAGAGCCCTTTCTGTTGGCAAGCAAGATAAGTCACCCCAGAAGCTCTCAAATGTTTTCATATCAAATGTTTTCTCTAAAATAAAAGTTCAGTATTAAGACTTAACTGCAGTATCTTGTTATACATTGTGATAAATAAGTGGGTTTCAGGTTGCTTTTGGACTTGTGGTCTCTAAAAAGCCTCACCTTCCCTGATCTAAAGTGGTGCCTGCACCCTGTATTTTCCCTGCAGGAGCCTCGTCCTGAACTTAGTGTTCGTGCATGCCTGCTGCCTCTGTGAGCCCACTCTGAAGATGACAGTCTGCGGCACCTTGGAGGAGGCAGTGCTTGCTGGAGGAGTGCCCAGAAGAGGCCCCAACACTTAATAAAACCAGTTGGACATCTACAGACCCAGCTGCAAATTCTGCTCTTTGCTCGCATGGATAAGTTCCTCCCAACAAGCTTCTTCACAAGAAAACCAGCAATGGTTGGCACTTACTTATCTCTTAGCTCCGGCAATCTGCCAGCTCATGGAATTCAAACAGCAATGTAGGAATGAGCTGCCTGCAGGCTGCTTACATGGGCCTTGGTGATTCACTCATTTTCTGAGTGACTTCTCCCTGGCCCCATGTGATGTGTGGTGTCCTCTCCCCTGGGCTGTGAGTACAGATGACTGATAAACTGTTCATCTCCTCTGCCCAGTGTCAGGGGTCATGTGTCCAGCCAGCCCAGCAGTTCAGGGAAGAAATCCTTCATCAGCAGGGTGAGCAGGGGTCTAAGACCACAGGATGCCTCAACTCAAACTCGTGTGCATCACTGGGATGTTTGTTTTAAATGAGTTTCCTGGAACTGTACACCTGAGACTTAGGTCAGGAGTAGAGCCCGGGAGCCTGTATTTTAACCAGACCGGGTGATGCCCACTAGGTGATACTTACCCAGGGGTCCCACAGCCCCTCCCTGAGGTCTGAATGTCAGTGAGAAGACAGGAACTACTTTATGTAACGTGGGAAGGCCAGAAAATACCATGGTCTGCTATTCTGGAATCGCCTCTTTGGTTTTCCTGCTTTATTCTGCCCTGCACTGTAAACGTGAGTTCCGGCTCATCACTTCCATTAATGCTGCTTCAGGACTTCAGGGCTGGAGCCGCCTGAGCCAGTACTTAACTTGCCAACATTTATGAAAGCTAAGCCATGGGACCCCTCCGAGCATGGAGCTTGGCATGGAGGAGTTTAACTCAGGAGGAGATGCAGGGGGGGCAGATACACCCACGTGTGGGGTTGGACCGTCTCCTGAGGCAGGAGCAGCACAGGATTAGGAACATCTTCTGAGTCTCTGTGAGTAGCTGGAACTAAGTTTATAGGGAACCAGAGAAGGAATCAACACAGCTCATTCATGGCCGCTGTGTGTGTCTTTGCTCATTTACTCCCTGGTTTCTGGGGATCCCTCTGTGTGCCAGGGATATCTTACTATATAATTGTATCAGGTGCCAGATGTAAGACAGATGTGGATCTTTTCTTTTCTTTTTTACTTGATAATGGGGACCAAACTTGGGACCTTGTGCTTGTGAGACAGGCGTGGGAACCACTGAGCAGTCACTTGCACAATTCTGTGACCAGGGTGTCGGAGGAAAGTAGGACTGTGACCCAAGACCCACCTCAACCACTGGGAATGGGAAAGAGAGGGCTCCCTGAAGGGACAGGTGCAAGGTGGGGGAAAAGGAGGCTGCAGGGAAAGGTGATGTCTAACACAGGAATCTCATTTGAGTTGGGAAAGACCTTCCTTGGAAGTGCTATTCAGAACATTCAGAATGACATTCCTTGCCTGTTTCTCTGGAGGTAGAGAAGCATTAGAAGTGTGAGCAAGAGAAGTGAAGGCACAGCTGAATACTTACTCTGTCTATCTATCTATCTATCTATCTGTCTGTCTGTCTGTCTATCTATCTATCATCATCATCACATCATCATCATCATCATCATGCAGTATTGCAACTGAGTTACATCCTCAGTTCTCTTTAAAATTTTTAATTTTGAGACAACTTAGGATCCTCTTGCCTCAGCTTCTGAGAATACCCCACTGTGCCAGCTGAGCAGCCTATATTTGCACATCTTCTGGGGAAGGATGAGTATCACACTGAACTACCCACAGGATTTCCTGAATGTGGTGGAGCATGTGGCCACCTCCCCAGAGAAGTGTGTGTGGCTGTGACTGCTCTCGGTGGCTGTGACATCAGTGCCGTGGGCACTGGGGTTGGTGAGGCCTCTCCTTTGTCTGTTCTTTTAAAAATATTTTAAAATTTTTCTTTATTATAAGACTTGGAGGGTACATATACATCATACCTATTTCAGAAATAATTAGGAAAAATCTAGTAAGCACAATGCAAAACAAAAAATTACCATAGAACTTACTTTCTACTGGGAATATTTTAACATGAAGTCTTCCATTTCTTTCTCTTCTCCTCTCCTCCTTTCCCCTCCCTACCTGCTTCCCTTCTTTTCTCTCTTCTTCTTCATCTCCATATTTGTAAACACACATATACATGTATGTATTCACATGTATATATACATACATATAAAGTAGACTCATATACTGTTCTAAAA
Organism: Petromus typicus; assembly: GCA_004026965.1. Taxonomy (NCBI): domain Eukaryota; kingdom Metazoa; phylum Chordata; class Mammalia; order Rodentia; family Petromuridae; genus Petromus; species Petromus typicus. The sequence continues at coordinate 41,010 of PVIR01006448.1, forward strand.
CCCGAATGAACTTTCATATAAGTAAGTGCGCCGTTATATCATCATAATGGTCTCCAGAGGCTAATGAAGAACATTGGTTTGCAGTTTCTTTCCTCATGATACCTTTGTCAGGAGTAGAATATAGTATCTTCATCTATGTTTGTTGAACAGGTTTGTACGTGACTGGTAGAATGTCATCCTTCAAAGTTTCATAAAATTCATCAGTGAGGACAGGGGATTTAACTCAGTGTTTCCTGCATCTGCCTTGCAAGCACAACGACCTGGATTCGATCCCTGGTAACCACATACAACAGTGCTGGGAGTGGTCATGGTGACTCATGCCCACCAGTAATCAGTACCGCATACCACAGTGCCAGGCGTGGTGGCTCATGCCTATAATCCCAGCACTCAGGAAGCAGAGGCAGGAGGATTGCTGTGAGTCCAAGGCTGAGATCAGAATCAGCCTGAACTACAAAGCAAGACCCTGTCTCAAAAAAACAAAAAGCAAAAAACAAAACAAAAATCATCCATGAAGTTATCTGGTCACAGGGATTTATTTGTGGTAAAGTTTTTAAGATTCAGTTTCTTTGATGGACATAAGGTTACTCAGATTTTCTATTTATTGAGTTTTGATTAAGTTCTGTGTTTTTCAAGGAATCTGATACATTTTTCTTGATTCTTTAAAATTTATTAGCATAAAATTGTCCATAATAATCCCTTATTACACAGTTACTTTCTGTCATGTGCTCTTTCCTGTTGTCCTTGATTGGCTATATCTACTTCCATTCCTACCTCTTCTTGACTAGAGATTTATCAATTAATTGTCTTACTCAAATTTCTTACTGTTGGTTTAACTGATTTTACATCCTTACTTTCCACTCTAAACGTTCAAATGTATAGATTTCCTTCTAAGAACTACTTTGGCTTTATAATTGCAAGGTTTGATATATATTTTCATCATAATTTAGCTCAAATATACTTTTTTTTTTTGAAACAGGATCTCGCTTTGTAGTTCAGGCTGGTCCTGAGCTCACTATGTAGCCCAGGCAAGCCTTGAACTCACAGCAATCCTCCTGCCTCTGCCTCTCAAGTGCTGGGATTATAGGCATGAACCACCACACCCAGCACTATGGTGTATGGTACTGATTGCTGGTGGGTGTGAGTCACCATGCCCAGCATTGTTGTATGTGGTTACCAGGGATTGAACTGTGGGCCCCGGCACTTGCAGGGCAGGTGTTGGAACCACAGTGCTAGATCCCTGACCCTCAAATACACTTTGTAATATCTCTTCTGATTTTTAGGATTTGACTCATCAGTTATTCAGAAGTGTATTGTTTCCAGATATTTGAGTGCTTTCCAAATGCTTATTTGCTAATCATTTTTAATGTGATTCCATATGATTAGAGTGGCAATCCTATGTGATTTCAATCTGCTTAAATTTGTTCATGCATTTTTCAATGGCCCAGCACATGTTCTCTTTTGGTAAATGTCTGAAAGCGTGGAACATTGTATTCTGCTGGTATTGGTTGTGGGTTCTACAAATGTCAGCCAGTCAAGTTCGGTGAGAGTGTTTTTAAGTATCTTTACAGATTTTCTGTATTATCCTATCAATCACTGAGTGTTAAAATTTCTAAGTGCAATTGTAGTGGTTTTTTTTTTTAATCTCTCCTTTCATTTCTGTCAGTGTCTGTTTCATGTACTTTGCAGATCTGACACCAGATGGATCTACACTTACGACAGTTATGTATTGGGAGGATTCATTGGTAGGACTGTCAGGAAATGCTCAAGGAGATGAAAATGTTCTTCATCTCGGTTGCTGTAGTTATGTTCATATACACAGGTGTATGACTCACCGGCCTCGGGAGTAAGAAGCTTTGGGAGACCAGGGGGCAGGAGAGAGAGGGAGGGAGCCCGGGACGCAAGAACTTGGGATGCAGATCTTCTAGTGCAGTCAGAGGAAATTTTGGAGGGATAATGAGCAGATATGGACATTTCTGATAATTGTGTTTTTTAGCTTTCTCCATTAACCTCTATTTTTGTGAAATTCTTACCAATCGGTCATTGCAAAAAAGTTGCTGAAAAATACACCACTACCGAGATGTTCCTAGGGCACAGCCTTTCTGTAAAATCCACCCCCAACTTCCCACTCCACGCTGTGGTCAGAGGCGGCCATGGGCTAAACCCAGGATGCATCAGCTTAGTCATCGGTAGTTCCCCGAGCCTCCTCTGAGCGCAGCGCCGTGCTGGAGGCTGTGGACATCTAAGCACAGATGTTGAAATCTCTGTTACCTTCTAAAAGTATCCCAAGATGTCTAGTGAAACTGTAATCCTGCTGATCCTGTGGGGAGAAAATATCCAGGCTGCAGTAAACCAGGGCCACAGGAGCTATCTCACTCAGAGCTACCCCTCCCAACCTGTCTCCTTAATATCTGCGAGCCGGGCAGCAGTGATAAGTTCATGGCTGAACATTACTACCCTGACCTTTAAATGTCTGCAGGTAAATAGCAACGAGCTGGGTGTGGGAGAGGGAACCCTTAGCCAGGGCTGAATAGTCCTTTAGGACTGGCCCTGCAAGTCACTCTACTGGACTGATTTGAGCCCACCCAGAGAGTCCTTGTCTTAGCTACTTTTCTCATGGCTCAGACAAACTACCTGAGACCCAGAGTTAAAGGGGGAAAGGTTTATTTTGGCTCACAGTTTATAGAGGTGTCAGTCTATACTCAGCTGGCTCTGAGGCAGAAGGGCATGGCAGAGGAGCACTGAAGAAGAGAAAAAAGGGCTCATGGTGTGGAAGGCAGAAGGCAGGAGGCAGCAAAATCAGAGAAGCATCCAGGAAGCAAGTGCCCACAGCAGCCCTCTTTCTGTCCCTTACAACCTCTCCAGGATACACACCTGGAGGTGCATGGCACTCACACTGAAGTAGGGCACCTTAATACTAGCATCGAGTCACAAATGGATACCTGTGTCACCTCCTTTACCTAGGACCACACACCCTAGATCCAGCCACCTCAGAAGATCCCCACTGATGACCATGTGAGGCTTTGGAGGAAGCGATAGAGATAAGCTGTAACAGTCCTTCTCCAGAGTAAGCAATCTGCCAGTGAGCAGCCAGTGTCTGTGGTCTGGTTGGTGACACAAGCACGATATGGGTCTTTGAAGAATTCAAAGCCTCCCAGGAAAGGCAGAGCACATGTGGGATGGTACTCGAGCGACAGCGGAGCGGGATCCACGCAGCCCTGAACCAGACTTCCACTTCACCGCTTACTGAGGAGCAATAGAAACTACAAAAAGAGCTTCTCCTCGGTGTTTCAGTTGCTTATCTGGAAAACATGCAGAAGCATAAAATCTTTCTTTTAAGTCAACGTGAAAGAGGCAGAGGTTCTGGTAAATAGCATGTACTCAACAAATGTTAGTCTTTTTAAAAAATAGAACCGCTCAGTAACTGTTCTCCACATTATCATACTTATTTACATCAGCAATAGTAACTATGTGACTCACACTGGCTTCTGCAGCAGATCCTGTGACAGGAGCTGAGTGGGGAATGTGATAACGCCAGTCCTTGGGCAAAGTGGTAGCTACTCAGAGAAGTCAAGGAAAACCCCAGGGTCCCAGTGGGAGGTGTTCAAGGTAGTTGGCTACCAAGTTGCTTGGCATCAAAGTGGAGAGGAGGTAGCCAGCAATGGGCTACTTTCAGTTCTGGGTGAGTTTGGATTGGCAGGTTTTGGAAACTGTTTTTGAAATGGCTGCCATGATTCAAGATCTGCCCTGGGCATTTCACTGTAGCTCTGTTAGTCATGTGGGAATTTCGGGACCAGCAGGCTCTTGGTGGCTGCCGGAGCTCATCCTCAGCTCTGTGCTGTTGCTATCTTAGTACCGTCTACACAAGTCCTTTGAATACATAGCTTATCTGTCATCTGGATTAATTGGTTGGGAGCTGGGAGCCAGACAGGCCTAATTTCCCTGCATGTTCTGGCAAGGCTTACACCGAATCAGCACTGGAAAATTTATCACAATACCAGCCATGACCACAGAAAATTTGAGGCCGAACAGTTTTCAGTCCACCGTGAAGCTGGCTTTTCTCTCTGCTGAGGAATGTTTTCTTAAGCCATCCTTATGCTACTGCGTTTCCAACAGAGATCTGGAGGTGCCCTTCACCCACAGTCTCTTGGGGTTCCTACCTGACAGAGAGCACAGTGCACACAGGAATGATTGCTGAATTCAAGCTGTGGCCTCTATTTATTGAAAGCTAAGTTAACATTTAAACAGAACTTTGTTTTCTTTTAAAATCTAGAGATAATAATTGCATATTTATGGGGTATGATGTGGGTTTTTTTCTTTTTTCTTTTTTTGAGACAAGGTCTCGCTTTTTTGTAGTTCAGGCTGGGCCTGAGCTCAGCCTTGAACTCACAGCAATTCTCCTGCCTCTGCCTCCTAAGTGCTGGGATTACAGGCATGAGCCACCATACCTGGCACTGTGGTATGTGGTTTTGATTGCTGGTGGGCGTGAGTCTCCATGCCCAACATTGTTGTCTGTGGTTACCGGAGATCGAACCTGGGCCCCTGCACTTGCAAAGCAGGCACCGGAACCACTGAGCTAAATCCCTGGCCCCTAGGATGTGATGTTTTGATACACACTTACATTGTGGAATGATTAGACCAATCTAATTAACATAGCTGTCATCTTGCCTGCTGGTCATTGTTTGGTAGTGAGAATATTTAAATCTACTTTTTAAAAAAACTGACTTTGAAATAAACAGTACATTATTATTAATAGTAGACCACATTGTACTATAGATCTCAAAAACTCATTCCTCCTGAAACCTGGTAGCCCTTGCCCAGCTGTCCTTTTTTCCCACATTCCAACCTTACCCCTGCCTCTAGCAACCCCTTTATACTCTGCTTCTTAAGGACTTGACTATTTAGATTCCACATGTTCATGAGATTGGGCAGTATTTGTCTTTCTGCACTTGGACTATTTCATGTAGCGATGTTACAGAGCTTCACCTATGTTGTCGTAAATGACAGGCTTCCCTTCATCCTAAAGCTCAGTAATATTCTACTGTGTATATCTCCCAGATTTCCATCTGCTGGTGGACATTGGCTGTGAAGGGGGACCCTCTCTCACTTAAGTTTCTTCTGGTCCTGCGGGTCCTGCGATCCTCCCTTCTCAGCCATGTTCTGGCCAGGAAGGTTAGAAGCCAAAGGGTGGGGAGTCAGTGGCACACATCACTGTCATCTAAGGGGTGAGGAAAAGCTTCAAGTGGGGTGATGCATGAATGCACCTGACTCCTCTGGGTTGGACTCTTACTGCAGCTCTGTCCATAATTGTGACTAACTGGAAAATATGGTGTATTACCCACACTGGAGATGACTGGGGACCAGTCAGTAAAGGGGGAGCACCTGCGTGTGCTGACATAGAACACAAGCCAGGGGGTCTCTGGGCAAATCGATCTCCTTTCCTTATCCCATACTTTCCCCAGTTGTTCTTATCTCCTCCAGGGTGGTTCTGAGGCTCGTTGGGGTAGGAGAGATCTGCCCCAGGCAGAGAAGAAGGCTTCATTCCCAGGAGGCCTTGGGAAGGAGAGAAAAGATGAGGCTGACTTGCCCATCCTGTGTAACAGCTGTATCCAGAGACAGAGACATTCAGAGAGGGCAGAATCAGCTCTGAGCTGACATCTCTAAGAAATGCTCCTTTCAGGTCTTGCAGATTTCAGATCCAACCCTTGAGCAGGCCCAGGACCAGGTGTCTCCTTCCCTTGAGAATCCCACCTCCCTGCTCTAGGGCAAAGTGTGTGGTGCCGGACACATTTTCCTGAGAATGATGTTGAAGCTATTTGACGTATATTCCCCTAAAGTTTCAGCCAATCTCAATTTTAACTACTTTTAAGTAGCATTTAAAATTTGTCTTATTATAAAAGTTTACTGCCATCAATGGGAAATATCTGGGCAGAAGAATAGGGGTTGTTTTGTTTCTGTCTTAGCATTTTTTTTGCACTATGTTATAGGGATCAAATATACAATTTTATAAAGATTGAGCATCCAAAAATTTCTCAAAGGAAATATCTCTTGTTGGCTAACACAGTAGCATAAAGGTCATTGCCTAGCATCCCAAAATATTTTATTGTAGATAATTTGGAACATTTGAAGAAACAGAGAGAAATAGGAAAAAATATCCATACTGCCACGGTCTGCAAATAAGTGTTGCAGTACTTTGGGTATATAACTGAAACTTTCTGTGTATATTCATGTACAGGCCCTCCTCCTTCTGTGCTGGGGTTATGTCCTGGTTGACCTGTTGTAAATTGGAAAAAATCGTAACTGAAAATGCACCTAACCTATCTCCCACCATGTCACAGCATGGTGCACTGCATGATGTCAGTTGTTTCTTCCTTATGACCACGTGGCTTGCTACCTAGCATCTCACCAGAGAGGAGATTGTTAAACTGAGAAAAGGGTAAATCTCACACTCTGAAGTGCAGTTTTGTGGATGCGTATAGCATATACACTGTCACAAAGGCAAAACTTGTAAGTAGAATCATTTATATCTGGATCCATTTGTATTATTTGCTTTCAAAATAGTTACATGGGTAATATTTTACACTGTATCATCAGTATTTCCCCTTCTCCCAAGTCTTCCTTCCACCGTGATACAGTGTGAAGTATGATACACTTGGTATTTCCTTACTTGGGTGAGCCATTGCTTTATCCAGACCCCATCACTGGATAATTGTGGTGAGTCCAGTTCTTTTCTATCATAACCAATGGTGCCTTGACCACCCTCAAACATAAATCTTGGAGACAGCACAGAATGTTGCTTCAGGATGCATTTATAGATCAGGAGTCATGGTTAAAGGCATGTACCTTTCCAAGGATCTTGCCATGAGTTTTCAAATTTTCTTTCAGAAAGGCTTGATCAGTTTTCATTCCCAGCATCAATACATGAGATTCCCTTAGGTCTGGTCAAACCTTGAAACCAGAACTGGCCTGGCGTTCACTTCAGCCTAGCTGAGGGTCAGCAGGAATGAGTCGGCATAGGATGAGTGCTATAGAGCTTGTGGCTCTGTCAATAGAAGTTTGGTCACCTGGGGGACTCCAAAGATGTCTGTGGAATGGTCTTTGTTGTCAAGATGCCATGGAGCAGACTTGTGATTGAGGTGAACTCAGGGAACCACCGAGGGAAGGATGGGAATTAGATGACTCTAGGCCTGGTGACACAACTATACACCTGTGCAAGTGAGGGTAGTCCAAGTAGACAGAACACTAATGGTGAGGCTGAGAGGGAAGAGAAGACAGGTGGAGGCTCAGAGTGGCCAGGCTTTGGAACAACAGAGCCACTTAGGACCTTGGGCTATTTTGACGTTGTGCCTTGCTAGCTTCGTGATTTCCATCTCTCGGAGCCTCTCCTGATTCACTTGAAAAATGGAGATTCTGATGATAGCAACCCTCTCTGACTGCACTATAAGAGGCAGGCTGGTCTCCGGGAGGTAACATATAGACCCACCTGCATTCTCATGCCAACCCCACATTTCAGTTCTGTGTCTCTGCACTGACCACTTAGCCTGGCTTGGCCTGTTTTCTTTTCTATGAGTTGGGATGAACAGTCATGCTGATTGCTGCTTTCTTAAGTAGTTTAGATTATGCGCAGGAGCTATAGTAGCTCTAGTTACTCCCACCAAACACACATGCATACACTGACATTCACACAAACTTGCTAAGCCCCTACTATGAGGTTGGCACCATCATGAATAAGAACTAAGCCTCCACTCTCAACCGGGCCCAGTGGAAAGAAATCAGTGCATGTGAACAGCTAAGTGCAGTACAAGAAATGTCATAACTTCCAGACAAAGGACTCAGAAACCCTGAAGGAAAGCATTTGCCTGGAAGGGCTGAGAGATGCTGATAATTCTGCAATAATTTTGAATGGCTCAATTCAGTATTCTGTAGAAGGCTTTGCACAAGCAAACAAGACTATTAGGACACTATTTCACAGTGTGATTGCTGCTATCTTGCAAGATCTTGCAAGAGTGACCATAAAATAATCTAGTAACAGAAAGACTCGTACTGTATGATCCATTACATGAGGTATTTGTAAGGGTCAGACACAAGCAGAGACCACAAAAGTGGTTGTCAGGACTGGGCATGGGGAGGGGGAGTCGGAGCTCTATGAGCCTGAAGTTTCAGTTTTGCTGGATGAATGTGCTCTGGAGACCTGTTGTGCCTGCAGTTAACAACTCTGTATTGTCCACTTCTAAATTTGCTAAGAGGGTAGATCTGTTAAGTGTTCTTACCACAAAAAGCATCAAGCAAAAAAAAAAAAAAATTCCATGAAACTGTGGGAGGTGTTGGCTGTATCTATTACCTTGATGGTGGTTAGGAGTGTTCAAACTCATTGCATTCTGTGAGTTCACAGTCATGATGATCTGGGAATCTTTGATAGCTACACTAAATTAAACTTAAACTTAGAAGGATAGATGCTATCTTTATTATCAGATTCTGTGAAACTGACAACAAAAGGGAGTTACAGTTGGAGCTGTCTGAGCAATTGTGTGCTGTTTGGACAATCTGCTGGACATATCTTTGCCCAGAGTTGAGTTGTATCTGAGCCAGGACTGACCTTTTAGTTTTTGATCCATTTGTACTTGCTGAAGAGAGAAGGGAGGCACATCCCTTGTGTCTTGTTTGATGTTTGCCAGGGGATGTGGGCTGTGGGCTCATGGGCAAGTCTTTTCTGCTTCTTTGACATTCCGGACACATATGGAGAAAGCTGGGTGTGACTTTTTCTGATCAAAAGACAAACACTAACCTCTTCAAGACATGGATGTGAGCCCCATGACCATGAGGAACTCACAAGATCATGGTTGGCAAATGGGTTGGAAATGCATAGCTGTATTGCCCTCACACTTGCTGGGAATCACTTTTTCAAAGTTATCCATGGCCTGGAGTTGGATGGAGACATGTAGCTAGTGACTGGCTTCTTGGTGAGCAGGGCTGTGGGCTGCTCACCTACTCTGTGCTGCCAAAGTAGCTCAAGGGAGGAGCGGTTCCTATTCTCAGATTGGAATGTGTGAAAGACAGTAAATCACTTGTCTCAAGAAGAGAAGCAAGGGCTAAAATCCAGGTCTGTGTGTTTCCAGAGCCTGTATCCTCACACACACCCTGTAGGGCAGGGATGGCAGATGTATTAGAGATGAGGGCCCAACCTGCAACCCCAAATCCACTTACTTACTGCCAAGTGCCAACACTGCGATGAAACCTGAACACTGACATCTAGTTTAGAAAAAATAGCTCGTACACTAACATCTTTTGTCTTAAAAGAAAAACAAGTAGCACTTATGGCATAAATTTGCCACCAGTGGCAGAGGGGAACTTGGTCCTAGCTGAGATTTCCAGACTATAAATTAGAGAGAAGCTGGAGGAAGATGAAATTTTGGTCATGTAGATTTTTTTGAGGGGCACCATGACACAGAGTATCAAGTGCCTGGGGCCAGACAGCTTATGTGTGAATCCTGGATCTGAGTGTGGCAACCCAGAGCCCAAAGTGGGCAGGCACAGAGGCCACACCTGATGGCAGTTGTCTCCCTACTGTGGGAGTTAAGGGCACAAGTCTGGAGTCAAACAAATCTCCTCTTCTCTGCCAGATGAATGACTTGGGGCAAGTATCTGCAAACCTCAGTTTCCCCTCAAAAAATAGGGACAACAACAGAACAGCTGTGTTGAAGGTCAAATTAGTTGATTCAGAATTAAAGACAAAGCTGGGTGCAGAAGTCCTAGTCAACACTAATCCTGAGGAAATGTATTACTTCCTTTGGCTTTCAGCTTCTTGGATGGGCTAAAAGTTCTTCCTAATGCTTGGTGGAAATCTCCAGCTTAAGACAAGAAGGTCCTCTGTGTTTGGAGAGAATGGGAGATGTGGAGAGTTGGAAGACTGCAAACAACAGAAAGTCCGTAGCCAGAGCAACGATAGGCATCTGTGAAAACTCTCATCATCAGTCAGAAGCCAAGCCCCTGCCCACAAGCAGCCATGCCTGCCGCATCCCAGCCAACTGAGTCTCAGGTAGTCTTATGTTTTTCTTTCTGTCTCTGATGATTGGACCGTAGGAGGTTTAGGGTGAGCTGGGTATCTGGCCTCAACCTTGACTTTACTTTCTGCTTTATTGTTTTCATTAACAGTTCATTTTGTTGCTGGTAATAATAATAATTTAAAAACATTAACTCCGTAATGACAGCCTATGTTAAAGCTGTACAGTGAGTTGGGCCCACCCTGAGCAGTCTATATACCATATCTCATTTAATCCTCAGAGGAAAACTATTATACCTTGCCAGAAATCCCAGAACTCTGGGATGCTGATGCAGGAGAGCACAAGTTCAAGCTCAGCCTTACTGACACAGGGAGAGAGGTGCTGTCTCAAAGTAAAAAAAAAAAAAAAGAAGGTTTAGAAATGTAATTTGGAGCAAAGGCCCTTGGTTCAATTTCCAGTACAGAAAGAAACCTCCCCCCGCAAACACTGATGGTGTTATAATTCCCATATTCCAGAAAAGAAAACATTTCTAGAGAAAGCACTTAGTCAAAGTCACACATAGATTCAAACCCAAGTCAGTCCAGCTCCAAGTAGCTGGCAGCCAGTATATTGACCTGCTTGAAGTTAAGACCACAAAGAGCTGAGAGATGTTCCAGTGGTAGAGCATGAAGGATGAGGTCAGGATAGTATGAGTGAAGTTCATGATAGTTATTTATTTTAAAACTAAAAACAGTTTTATGAGCACCAGAGACCAAGGCCTGGGGTCCTGTCACTAAAGCTAAGTGTGTTGAATAAATGCCAGGAGCAAGGGCAGGACCAGCACCCATCAGCAAGTCAGCCAGGTGCCTGGGGCTGAGGTGCCTGAAATCAGAGATGGCCTGGCCGTGGGGCCGAACTGTGTGCCTCCTTACCCCAGACCTGTGAGGGCCCCTCTCGGATGAGCAAACTCCCCTGCCCACGTTTTATAGGAAGGACTCTTTCAAGACACTTGTTGTACTTGTTTAGTTTACAGATCTGGGACCGAAGAAAAAGGAGACACTTAGCCTCACCAACAAAGCAGGGACCACCACTGACAGTGCTACCTGTGTGTGAGCTCACGTGCCTGTGTTCCTCCTGATTCATCAGATTCAACCTCCGCCACAGTCTTTGGAAGTTGTTTACAGCACCTGGGTCCTAATCTCCAGATCAGGACGATTCACACTGCACATGCCTGTCTCCTAGCAACCACGGCTCATGAGCAAGGACATCTCCTCTTGGAGGAGCCTGGCTAGACCAACATGCCGTGTCTATTGGGGAAGCTACCTACCATTTTCCTCAGACTCAGCCTGGCCACCAGTGCCTGGAACAGGCCAAGTTCTTTCCTTCCTTTAGGACGTGGTGTGTGTGGCTCCCCCCACACCCCATCCTGTGCTTTCCTCCCCCTTGCCTGTCCCAATTCTGCTCATTTTTAGTCTCAATTTAAACCTTTTACTCAGAGAAATTCTCTCCCAATCCCTGCTCTGCCCTTGAATGAAATATCTTCAATTATCCATTTTTATTACATCTAATTCTCTTCTCCTTCATAGTGTACATCCCAATTTATAAATCTATTTATCTGTGGACCTATTTGCTTAACTCTTCTCCTTGCCTGGGTCATGGAATCACTGCAGGCAGAATGGTACCTATTATGTTCAACATGGAATGCCCTTGACCCTGGATATATTGAGCACAGAAATGAGCTCACTAGATGTTTTTTTGAATAAATGGTGGTCAGAATAGGCAGCATAAGGGTCATCTAAAAGTCTCCATGTTTACCACTAGTTTCTGAAGTTCAACTTTAAACAGAAAGGTTATAGAAGAAATCTGCTGAACTTTCTAAAAAATTGATCAAGCTAGATAGAAATAAAAATCAGATTTGGGGGTTTTAGTGGTACATCGACACAGAGCTGTCAGAGAATATCATGGATACAGAAGCTGACACCAGTGCTCCTGAGTGGCAGCTCCATGACAGCAGGTAGAGAGTCCACCTTGGACTTCGATTGTTTTTGGGGGGAAATGCTGGGATACCAGTTATCATAATTAGCAGAAAAACTCAGCCCACAAAGAGCAGAGTTGAAAAGCAGGGTGCCCATCTTTCTGTCAGGTGGGAGTCAGTTCTGGATGTTGACCCTGGATATGACTACACTGGACCACTGGGGAGTTGTTGGAGAGCTCCACACAATAGAAAGCTGTTTAGTGCAGTCATTAGCTCTGTTATGATCCTCATTTATGATTTTATTTACTTAATAATTCAGTCTTTCGTGTCATGAATTTTTGAGAGAGACATTCAATTAGGAATTATGACTGCAGTTTAAAGAAATATATAGGCTCACTTTGGAAGTGGGCGCCAACTTTCTTTTATGGGTGCTCCTGGATGCATTCCAGACCATTTGGAGGAAACAAATTTTAGCACTTCTTCTCCCTTTCTCCCTCAAAGCCTGGGAACGATGCCAGTTAGAAAAACCTTCCGATGTCCCTTCAGTTCTAGGTGTGGTGTTTTATTTATTGGTAGTGGGCAGAAAGGGCAGCTGGCTCCCTGAGGATGTGTTCCAACTGATCCACCCAGACAGATCCTGCCTAAAACCCCAGCACCTCTGAGAGCTTCCTCAGCTCACACACAGATGTGGACTCTCCCTTTAATGAGGTCCTTCTCCTGGAATGCTCTCCTGCCAGTCTTCATCTCCAAAGCTTTACCTCTCATGAAATGTAGAGAATTTATGCTAAGCTTTCCTGGAGATATACTCACAACTTCTCCATCAATCCAAAGCAGCGGGAGTTCACTCTGCTTAACAGAGTAAATTTATTTATTTATTTTTTCTTGCCCATTTTTCCCTTTATTGAGCTTAGTAGTATGTTTTAGGTATTCATTATGATGATATTCAACAATGAGACTTCATCCTGGTACATAGTGTATCTTGAGCAAAATAAATTTACTGATAGGCCCTCTTGTCACTGGGAGGCTGAAAGAAGTGAGGAAAGAGTGGACCAGTGCAGCAGAAAAGCTCCTGTCAAGACGAATGAGCTCCAACCATTGTTGATTTCTGGATCACTCTGTTCAAGATGGAGGGTTGAAAGGAGAGCACCTGATTAGTTTAGCCAGGCAGGCAGACACTGGGGCATTTTGATTGATAGTCTCATCAGACTGTGTCCAGTCAAAGGTGTTTCCTCCAAATAAGGCACCGTGCCATCATCCATATAAGGGGGATATATTTTAGGTCATTGGCAAAGACCAGCACAAATCCAGCAAGGACTGACTTAAGGAGTTAAGGTTCTTCTGACTGGAAATGCAAGGGTCTGCTATTTGCATATATTCCTCATTCCCTATAATGATGCCAGGTAGGTAATATTATTATCCACAATTTATTGATGAAGAGACTGAGAATTGGAAAGATTGAGTAATTTGTACAAAGTCACATTGAAAAAGGTAGTTCAAACTCAGGTTTGTTTGATCCTTTAATTTAAAAAAAATAGAACTATCTGGCAGTTATCTTTAGAAATGACATTGTCTTCAATGGATAATTGAAATTTTTGTTTCTTGGCCCTTATCTTCTTCTTTTGTTATCAGGAGTCTATTTAGCTTTTTTGATGATGTCAAATTTCCCTGTGAGTCAAACAGATGTGTTAGATCTGTTGCAGAATTTGTCTATGGTGTTACGGAGAATTTTCTTGAATAGAAGAAAAGCAAACGGAAAAAACTTCTCAGGTTTTTTCCATCTCTGGAATTCAAGGAGTCTCTGAAAGTTAACCAGGCAATGGTTCCCAGAGTCAGTGAAGATTCTTTTTTGTCTAATTGCTTTCATGGCATCCACCTAGGCTGTGTGTGTGTTTGTGGAAGGGAAGTGGCTGGCTTATGGCCTCTTTGATCCTTTGCTAAAAACAAGGCAGGAGGAGATGAAAAAGCAGCTTACCTGGTTGCACCCCTTGTTCAGAGTCTGCTCTTGGCCTAGGTCCTTCTCACTCCTCTTTGTACTACGTTCATGTTCTCTTCTTTCTTGCCCCAGCTCTGTTCACAGCTGATTAGGTGAGCATAGAATGGATGCAATGTATACATCTGTAGTATTTTTTGTGCTGATCAGCTTCTCTTTCTTTTTAATTTAAAGTAGGAGCAACAGTAGCTGTATTCAAGGGTTTGATGGATGATTCATAGGCTTACAGATGTATTCATTTACTTGGTGACTTTTCTCTGGAAACTATACTGGAATAAATTACCTGAAAATGTATTCCTCAGTATATCATGGACTCCATGTATCCGTATGGTGTAAGGCCCATCTGGTCCCTGTGGGTGTATGATTTTGCGTTCCTCCTGGAGTTTACAGTACTAATGTTTTTAAGCACTTATTTGCCAAATACTTCTAAATGTTTTTCATGAATTAACTTCATGGAATACTCACATCAGCTTTATGAGACAGGAATAATGTTATTTCAGTCTTAAAGAGAAGGAAAATAAGGCACAGCATATTTAATATTATCTCAACAGTAAGTGGCAGGGCTGGAATCTGAATCCAAGCTACCTGGATCCAAGGCTGCATCATCTTGGTTATGGTGGTACAGACCTAAACTGGAAAGTAGGCTGAGCCTCCCCATAGCTGACATCCTGGATGAGCAGAGAGGCAACAAATAGGCAGAAAATAGCAGTGCATTTTCTCTAACCAGGAGATAAACCAGATGCTGCAGGAGGAGTACAGAAGAGCAATGAGGAGTACTATAAGAGACAAAGGGGCTAGGACCTGGCCATTCAGTCCCGAGCTTCTCATCCAGTCTCAAGCCTTCAGTCTCAAGTCTCTCAAAGACATGGCTTGTGTGTCTTTAGTCATACCTTCCCCAGGTCCTGAAGAGTTTGAATGAGGCTGTTTTTGACTTCAGGTTTCCCTACCCACTTTGGTTTCATGTGCACCTCTACCAGGGGAGTCAATAGCATCTTCTCTCCTAAGCATGGAGCAGCCCAGACAGAGGGCAAGAAGTCCCACAGATCCTGGAAAACTGCAAGGGAGGATCTTGGAATGTTTTAAGCATCCTTGACGTGGGAGTTGCTCTCAGATCATCCTGTCTGGGAATGATGGTTTTGATTGGTAAACATCAATGGATGGTCAACATATTTTTGAAAGCTTAGGGTTTATTTCAGCTCTTACCATTGGTAACAAAATAATTCCCAGTCCCCTACTGCTCCCAGGCAGAGCAAGCTGGGGACTGGGTTTCTCTAGACATCCACAAGGCCCTCATCTGTGGCATGGTGGACTCATTCATGCTATTTGCCAATCCATGGCAGAGACAGGATCTCTGGTTACCTTCTAGCCACGACATTCTGTTTCTCTCTCATAACTTGTTCCTCCAGCCTGTGACAAAGAATCCTCTGAGGCTAGAAGTGGGGTGACTTCTACTTTACAGACAGGATGGGAATTTCTCACAACCCATTCCCCTAAAGAACTCCAAGGTCAGCAACTCACCTCAAAGGTCAGAGCATGGCAGTAGCCACAGAGACTTCCCTGGGTGTAGGATGAGACTCTGGAAAAGCTGATTAGGGCTGTAGATCAATGAGGAAGGAAGGAGGCCATGCTTGTATAAGGATAGTCCTGTGAGTAGTCCAGGACAGTGCCAGTTTCTCAGGCGAACCCAAACGATTTCTCCTATGAGTTCGTATACAAGGGGAATTTCTCACAGGAGAATGCCTGTGCAGTGTGCTGAAAATACATCTATGCTGGGGACCCGAAAGGCCCTGGGGTCCTGGCTTCGAACTGCAGCTTCTGACATGAGCAAAACCAGGCTCCATATCATTCTCTTACCCACATTATCTCTCTCTAAGAAATAGAAGTGTTGTTATCTCATAAGACAGATGAGGAAACTGAGACACGAGAAGTGTCTCAGTTGATTACTCCTCCATGGACAGAGCTGGGACTTGAAATGATGAGTCCAGCCCCAGAGAGGTGGAGCCTAACCACATGGCCCCTACTCACTGCCTTTACTCTGGAAAAGTTCTCACAAAACCAATCTTCTTCCCAGTTCACCAATTCCCTTCCTATGCATTCCTCTCTTTTTTCTGCTTGTTTCCCTGAGAGCACTTACTATACCCCTCCACAAGTCCTCTCATTTGCCTTCCACCTGTCTTAACATTGTCTTTATCACTTTAAAACTAAGAGACTAGAACATGATGTCTCTGACCCTCAACTGTTTGCTACTTCCTACTGTTTCTGCTTGAATCACTGATTAGTGACTGGTGCCTTTACCAATTCCGTGACATCCCGGATAGAGTTCTGGCTTCTTTACCCACTCATTCATTTCATCTTTCACTCAATTAGTGTAATAAATCTTGAGTGCCTTTTAGAGATCAGGTTTGTCTCTGGGGTAAAAACCAGCAAGTGAGCCAAAGAAGGTCCCAGCCATCTTCAAGTCAAGGTGTCTGAGTTCAAGTTTGGGAGGCAGACAAAAGTGCAAATAATAAACAGGGCAGACAAGACTATGGCCAGGGTCTTGAAGGTCCGACCTATCTACTCGGCAGTGGTAAGATGAGGAGGAACTGGAGAGGGACAGCTTCAGGAAGGACACTCAAGCAGCATCAAGCAGTATCTTTCTGTGGACTCCGTGGGTCCCTGTTGACACACTACTGGGCCTTATCATCCTCCCGTGCACTTGATGTGTTGACAAGCTTTCCAGGAGACTTCTTCCTTACTGACACTTCTGCTCCCCCACATCAGGCCTCCGGAGGGGAGAGTGAGCAGCCAGAGTTAATACAACCAAGTGGGAGAGGAAGCTCTGTTAGTTTAATAGGACTGCCTGTCCACACCCAGGGCAGCACTGGTTCGTCCTTCCTTTCCTGAGGGACTATTCTCTCCCAGTCTTGGGGAGTAGTCATAAGTTACCCACATGCACGATCACTTGTCAGTGGAGCAGAAGGTCAGCTCTCGAGTCTCCTTTGTCACCTGTCCCAGTTAGCCTCAGGCCTCCCATTCCCCTGGTTTTCACCTTTGCATTTCTAGGCTCCATTTTATAACTGTCTCTATTGACCTTCCACCAGGGTAGATTTGTAAGCACATTTCATTTGTCCTCTGGGGCTCCCAGGATGCAGAAGGGTTGAGGGTGACTCAGTCACAGGAGGGGGTTCTCTGGGGACCTTTCTCTCTTGCTTTTCTCTTCTCTGAGAACCTTCCCCTCTTTCCACGGAAATGCTGCTTAGTCTGGGAGTCCAGGTAATTTGGCTGCCCGTTCTGGTCAGGACAAGTGGACTGATGTTGCCCATTAACTCTATCCGTGGGGACTTGAACTTGTGAAATCACGGGCTGAAAACATCCACTCACCTGCGAAAGCCCAAACTGCATTCACATCAAGTCAGAGTTTTTTCTCTTTATAGATTTATGGACCAAGTCGAGGTAATTTTCTTTCTTTCTAACATCAGCAGAAGACCCTAATACCCACTGAGCCAGTTTGAACTTGTAATGAACTTGAAAATTGTCTGAAGCATTTGAACCAGATCCTCAAAATAGTCTCTGAAATAAACGCAAACAATTGTTGTTGCCAGGCCATGCAAGCTGGTCTATTGGTTCAACTTCTAGCCTGCTGCATAGGTTTGGATCTCACTCAGTGTGCAAGGGCTTCCGAGGAGGTGCTGACTCTCCCTCACACCATGCCTGAGCTTCTCTCCACCCGACAAGGTGACATGCAAGAGCTGTGGACACCGGCATACTCACCTCATTTGTGCTACAGTTGGTGGATCGATTCATCTTCTGCTTTTCAACTCCACCGACTATCTGGATGTTGTAAACTCTCACCTCTGCTCCTCAGATTCATACACTTGTTGGGCTTTCTGGAGGTTCTCGGTCTGGGATACACATCGGAACAACTGGGAGCAGAGGAATTTTTCCAACCAGCAGAGAAATGTGATTGCCAGGCAAAAGTCAGAGCAGGGCAGAGCGAGCCCGGGCTGAGTCAGTCCTTCCCACCGGATACCAACTCTGTCCCTGAGGCCATGAAGTGAAGGGTGCGGTCCAAGGAAAAGGTAGTAAAACTATTTGAGCTAAGGTCCCTTAGCTGGTCATCCTACTGCCTACCAAGTCCCAGCACAGACTGGCACATAACAAAGACTTGTGTAACTAATGGATGAGTAATTTAAGAAGGGATACATGAGCAAATAATACACACATAAGAAAGGAAATTCCCCAGGCACGGAAATCCTTGGGCTAGATTATCTCTTATACTTTGCAGGTCTTAATCCTGTAATGGTATCTTTAGAGAGGCCATAGGGTAATACCACTGAGGGCCCAACCCTGATTCCACTCCTCTTTTCTTTGGTACCAGGAATCAAACTCGGGGCCCCTTTTGCCAGGCAGGTACTATACCAC
This sequence comes from Petromus typicus, assembly GCA_004026965.1. Classification (NCBI taxonomy): domain Eukaryota; kingdom Metazoa; phylum Chordata; class Mammalia; order Rodentia; family Petromuridae; genus Petromus; species Petromus typicus. Next base: position 59,356 of record PVIR01006448.1, read on the forward strand.
TGAGCTACAACCTGGCCCTCTACTCTCTTGCTATTTGATCTGGATAATGTGAGCCACAGTTGCTGTATACATACGATAGGATAATAATATCCTCCATATTAAAATGAATGAAGAAACACTCCGGTGTCAACTACTATCAGAAGGGGTTCCCTTGTGCATATGCACATCTGTTTCTATAGTTATTAAGTTCAGCGTTAAGCAATTGATGTATTTATCCTACAAATATCTCCCGGCTTTCTCTGGCCCCTTAGCAGCTCCATCTACCCAGCTTGTTTTAGCTCTCTGGGAGTCCATGTGTTAAGTGTCATATTAACACTCTCTTTTTGGTTGCCGGAGTTACAGCTTATCAACACCTCTCTTATATTCTTGGTGCCTGTTTTCTATCACTAGTCTCCCAGAACCATCTACTTGGCAAAGCTCTTGGCTCCCTTTCTCTCTGTGCTTTTTTCTCCTGATCACCCGATGTTATGTCTATCTCCTTGGTTGTTTCTTGTGCTTCTCAGGTGCTCCTTCTGATTGGGAAGCAATAGCAAATGGCTTTCATTCCATGTGTGGGCTTAGGTAGTCTGGAGGATGGCATTGATGCTTCTATGACCATGTCTCAGGTCTGCAGGAAAGAATATCCTTATTGATTAGCCATGTCTACTCCTGATGTGGGAAGGAAGGTCTGGCTGTGTGGGGGGCCATTTTCTATCCTTATTTGGGCAAAGGAAACTCTGTGACTCATCTTTTTACAGCTTTACTATAAATCTTAGAGCAAAATCAAATGCAGGCTAAAATACAAAGTTAAATCATCTAATACAGTCTACCACAATTTGGACAGGTGCTAAAAAATGATTTCTTTCACTCTCTCTCCTCACCAGAGGGAACATCTATATCCTTCTGCCTGGGGAATAGGGAGGCCTTGGCAAAGATTGTTTTTCTTTCTCTCTAGAAAGCACAGCCTTCTATAGAAAAATCATTCTAGCCTCATCTTAAATCTGCTGAAGAAACTCAGAGTTCTGTTTGGTTGAAAGAAAAGCCAGGTAAAATGAAAGTTACTGTGGCCTCGCATGGGGCTGGAGACCAATCTGAAGTGACACGGAGGCCACCTTGCCTTTGTCTTCCCTTATTTGTTTCCCTGAGGAGAGACAAGGGCCAGGTTAGGCTGAGAGTGTGAACGAGGGCTTAGAAGTGCCTGTGCTGGGCGCTGTTGATCTGACCTGCTCCTGCTGCCGCTGTCATGCTCACCCAAGTGCCTGCACTCTGCTCTGGCCCACGTACCCACGCAGAACCCCAGGCTCGCTGTTCAGAAATCTCTCCTCTGTGAAGAGGGACAGATCAGCAAGGCCACCGCCCCCATTGGTGTGACTGCCCTTCTTTCAGGCCACGCCCCTGAGTTCTGCCTGTCAGTGACAACATTCTCATCTGTGACGGTAGCCACAAAGCGTTTTGTAGTCTATCCAACCCTGGGGAAGCTTGTTCACCCCTCTCTGCCTTTATTTCTTCATCTAGAGGGTGGAATTGTACTAAGAGAACCTGCTTTGTACGACTGTTTTAAGATTAGAGGAGTTCAATTGCATGAACCTCTTAACACAGGGGCAGGCACAAGGTAACTGCTTAAAATGTTCACCATTGTTATCATTATCAGAACTGTCATGTTTTTTTTAAAATTATCTTTATTGGTACATTAAATATACACATCATGATTGCACTCCATAATGGGGATTTGTACCAGTATAAGACACAACTTAATTCTCATTTTTTCCCATAGCCCCACCCACCCTACCACCCCCCCATATATATAAAATTTGTTTCCTTACTTTTTTGTTACAATCTCAACAGAACTGTCATGTTTGGCCCCCTCAATTCTCTGAGGTCAGCTGACAAGGTTGGAATGTCCACTCTGGAGGGAGTGGAAGCTCCTAAGGACAAAACTCTTTGTCTAAAGACATCTGCAGATGGAAGCTGAGCCAAGATGGAGTCTAGTTCTTCTTTTTTTTTTTTTTTTTTTCATAATTGGAATCTTTATAGGTACATTACATATACACATCATGATTGTACTCAACAATAAGAATTTGTACTAGTATATAACACAACTTAATTCTCACTTTTTCCTGTACCCCTACCTACTCCTTTTGATCTCATGAACCGCTTGTGGATTTCAGTATTTGACCCCAGATCACCCTGGTCACTGATTTTGCTTTACTTTTTGATATTTCTTCAATGAGGATTTTATAAAGTCTTAAATCTTGACAGTCCCCAAGCCAAAGTGGAATACGTAACACCATGACTTACATATCTAAACATGTCAAGTATACACTTTGATATTGCTACTGATGATTTGGCATCCTGGGGGTGGGGATCAGTGACGCTATTTCACATTTTATGTTGTGCTATACCCATGCCATCTTCATGTCCTTTGAGACTATCTCTTCCTCTGTAGCATTAACTTGATTTTCTGATGGGAACTTTCCTTTGCTACAGGGCAAGGAGCAAATTTTCTTCCCACTCTTAGTGTTTCTTAGTGCAGAGGTTTCTGGGAGGGGACAAGTCCTCTTCGTTGTCCTTCCTTCTGCCCCAGGGAGAAGGTCTGTCTTACCTGTATGAATACTGGAGGGAAGGACTGGGCAAGATCACCTTAGTCTCCTCCTGCCTTTCATAGGAAAACGCACATCCCCTTATGCACATTGACTTCACAGAGTCAGGCTTATAGGGGGAGACCTGCAGTTACCCAGATCTGCCCCTCAATAAACTCATGGTTTCTGGGAGTTTAGTTCTTAGAAGCTCATGGATGCTGAGTAATGAAGCAGTAGTCTCGAAACCTCATTTATGGATACTAGTTGTGGTATTTTTACTCCATCTGCCTAACCCTGTGTCTATCTCCTAATTGTCCAAACTCAGAGATATGAAGGAATGTTATTTTTGGGCCTCTGATACCCTAACACCCTCCCCAACTCTCAATCCGGGAGGTCTATGTGTACCCAGCCCTATTTCCACAAATCTGAGGCTGTTTTGTATCAGGCACTCCAGGTCTAGCCAATAGGCTTAGCTCGTCCCTTTGGTGGTAGTGACTGATTCAGAATAGGGCACATGATCTGCATTAACCTGATAAGATGCCATCCCTACATAATTACTTGGTTATTTTGAGAAATAAAAGTGTAATTTCCACTGGGACTTCCTGGAGTAGGATATACACCAAGACTCAGCAAGTTTCCTGCCCCTGCAGAAGAGTCTGCATGAACAGAGTTGACACAGAAGGAAGTAGGCTTGATGAGTGGATGACCGGAGACACCAAATGACCATCAGCACAGATGCCCTGCTTGAGCCAACACTAGTAGATCTCAGTTACTTCAGTCACAGGATGCTGTCTAGCATGTTTCTCTAAAAGCTCAACAGAAAGCAAACTTAATTACAACTTGATGGGGCTATCTGCTGTCTCACCTGCTCTTGGTTTTGCCATCATTTGGCATACCCCTCAACTTCTACTAATCTGTAGCTGTCAACAAGGCAAACACCTTCTCATCATGCATTAGTTTTCACCATCCTCACCTCCAGCAGGTTGTGAGCCTATTTGGTAAGAAAGTCAATCAGGTAGGAGTCCAGGCAGGATGGACTCCTTCCAGTGCCACATAGGATCCAAAGGTGATGACCCAGACTCCTTCTATTGGCCAATGGACAAAGCTCGAGGTACCTTCTGAGTATGGAGCCCCTACTACTCTTACACACTGAAATGTGTGTATGCCGGTATTAGCTTGCTAGGGCTGGTGAAATAAACTACTGCAAACTGACATTTTTTTTTTTTTTGAGACAGGGTCTCACTTTGTGATTCAGGCTGGCCCTGAGCTCAGCCTCAAACTCACATCACAGCAATCCTCCTGCCTCTGCCTCCCGAATGCTGGGATTACAGGTGTGAGCCACCACGCCCGGCACTGTGGTATGTGGTACTGGTTGCTGCTGGGATCAGTCTCCATGTCCAGTACGGTATGTGATTACCGGGGATTGAACCTGGGCCCTGCGCTTGTAAGACAGGCATCGGAACCACTGAGCTAAATCCCCAGCCTGCAAACTGACTGGTTTTAACAACAGAAATCTATTGCCTCCTGGTTCTGGAAGCCTCTGATCAATATTGGCAGTAATTTAAAAGTTGATTTGGCAGAAGCAAAACTGGAATGCTATATGCTAACAAAGGAGGAAGTATCCCTGCACATACCACCATGGAATACTTTCTAGGGCATATTATTAAATATAGAAGAATCTTGGAAAACATTGTGTGACTGTAACACAGAATATAACTGATTTATATATATTTTCATAGAGATGATCAGGATAATGTAAAAACCAAACCATTCTCCATGGTTAGAGTGGGAGTTGGGGGTAGGTAAGAAATTTTTTTTATATAATCTGATTGCTTGCATATAATTTGAGTAACAAAAATGAAGACCACTTCATTTCTAGAGGCTGAAATTAACCTGCAGTCAAATGTAAAGTTTGAGCACATGGTTCCAACGGGTCTCCATGGCTTCCTGGGGAAGTCTCTTCCCAGGGAATTGCTAGGACAGTGAGAGGAGCCTGGGCTGTGCAGTCAGGCAGCCATGCTACTTTAGCTACTCATATGTCTTTGGTTTGTTTTCTGGTCTGTAGATCTGACTAGGCAGCCATTTTGGGTCCCTTCTGAACTACACCCTGGTCATCTCTCCCATTTCATTAATGGATGAGGTAAATGTCTAAAATTGGACACTGGTCCCAGACTCCACCATCTCAGCCAAGCACTCGTGAAACTCTTCAAGAAAGAAGAACACACAGGTATGATTTTAGGATGTGGAGAGAGGCGGGCTATGGGGCTTCCGCAAGAGAGACAGAAACACCTCTGTCATCTCCTCGCATGGTCTTTTGCCATTTTATTTATTTATTTATTTATTTTGAGACAGAGTCTCGCTTTTGTAGTTCAGGCTGGCCTTGAGCTCAGCCTCAAACTCACATCACAGCAATCCTGCCTCTGCCTCCCGAGTGCTGGGATTACAGGCGTGAGCCACCCCGCCTGGCACTGTGGTGTGTGGTACTGATTGCTACTGGGTGTGAGGCTCCACCCCCAGTATTGTTATGTGGTTACCGCGGATCGAACCTGGGCCGTTGCGCTTGCAAGACAGGCGCCGGAACCACTGAGCTATATCCCTGGCCCGGTCTTTTGCCTTTTTGGTATTAAAAGTTTTTAAAAATTCAGGCTAAGCCTTCATTTTTTCCCCTTTTAAATCTATTTAACTATTGACTAGTATGCAGTCTTTATATTCCCTGGGACAAGATGGGGATATACACTAATCTCTCTGTGTAGCTATTGTGAATAGTGGAGGAGATAGGGAATTTCTATTTATGTCAGAAGAGTTAATGAGTAAGGAAAATGGATAAAAACTAACTCACTGGGAATTTGATTCCATGAGATATGTCTCAAATAATCCCTTATAAATGACCAGCTTTCAAAGAGTTAGAGTCCAGTAAAACTTCCTTAAGTGAAAATTATACAAATAGCTTTCTCCCTTCTCTTTTAAGGTTTCCATTGTTTTTTGTGACCATCCTGATAAACACCCTTGAACAAAGAAGACAGTTCTGATTTCCTGAGTGTCCTGGGAGTTGGGATCTGGCTAAAAGGAGCAGGAACTTCTGCTCCTACCAGCAATCTGATGGCAACTTCTCCACCTGCTGCCTGTGTAATTAACTGCTGGGCTGAGCTCCATCTCCTACATTAACTCAGTTACCAGCATCTCTGAGTAGCCACCTTCTCCTACATGTGGATATCAAAACTCACTGTTGACAGATCTGTAGCCAAAGCAAGGACATTCTGAGACTGGAGTCAGGATTGATTTTAATTAACTTGTTTCTCATATTACAAAGGTGAGAAAATACCAATTCTCAGTAGCTGCAGATTAAAAGAATGTGTGTGGGGTGCATGGAAGGGTAGAGGCTCGCGTAGATAACAGCTACAAGCGTCTGCATCCACATATGCTGTTTCATTACCATACCTGGTCCAGGTGGAGCCAGAACCGTCGCTGTGCTCTCTGCTTCTCATTACAGAACCTCTAGTTTAATTTGCTCCAGGCTGCCATGTGATCAGGGCCAACACCTCTCCTTCCACCTGCTCCGTGTTGGAATATTTCATTAAATGGAGAGTTTTGGAACCAAAAGAAGGTGAAAGAAAGAATATTTGGTTTTATCTGAATTTTCTGTCTCCTGCAGCTTTACTCTAAGGGCTTGTGGATCCAGGAACAGGGCTCAGTCTACCGGCATGAAGCACCAGCTCCTTTTTTGAGCAGATTGAGGGCAGCGATGACCAAGATGGGGTCATGTGGCACAATGGTCCCCAGTGTGTATTCTAGGGACACTCATCTGCACAGAGGCCCTGGGAAAGAGAAAAACCACACAAGTTTGGAAATTGTTACATGTTTGAACACTGCTCTCCTGCCCCATCCATGGCCATTTCCTGTGTACCTTAGCACATCACAGGCACCCCGTTCAGCCTAATGTGACCTATGATGATGGACACAGGCCCTTCGCTGAACAGCACTTAAAGCCATAAAATCATCTTCATATGACTA
>PVIR01006449.1:0-65639 GCA_004026965.1 Petromus typicus
GATCACTTTCTATTCTTTCATGCTCAGCCTATGTGTGACTTTAATGGTGAGTGTGCTTCTTGTAGATAAAACTTTCAGCTGGACTGGAGAAGTGAGCAAAATTGAAAACAGTCAACACCGGTCAAAATATCTTTTCTGACCTGCAGCTCCATGACCTGTTGGTGGATCACAGCCTCAGCCACAGAAGTGTTCATGTAATAACATCACATCTTGTGGGTAAGGTAGCAATGAGGCCTCAGAATTTATTTTGTGGTTCACAAGCTACAAGTGTCCATTTGAGAAGAACTCTGTGGACAAAAACTCTTAGTTCTGGCTCCTTTACAACACCAGTCTCTCACAAAACAGCACTGTCAAGAATTTATGCCAGAATCTACAGAGTAACAACTGTTTTGTGAGATAAGTCACTACAGGAGAATGTCTTTGATGTTCCCAAAAATGGGAATATGCAGATGTTTCTGAATCCCTAGATCAGTCTAGATTCAAACAAAATACCACTTCTTACCATACATGGCTACAACATCCATGGGGTCATGCTAGGAGATAAAGTGAGTTTCACTTCCAAAGCTAGACTACTAACTATGCAGGTTTTAAGCCTCTATTTCAGTAGTAAGCCTACAAGGGCCACAAAACTTTCCAAGGGCTAAGGTTGTCAGTACCTGTGCTGACAGTTGGCTTGGACTCTTTCTTTCAGCTTTATTCCCATGGTTGAAAGGCTGTTTCTCTCCAGGTTTAGAACAAGCGTTGTAGGTGATGAGATATTTTGTTTCTTCTCCTGTGCTATTCAAGGTATCTTGACTTTAAAAGATTTCCACTTTCTACCACCAAACTCCAGGATTCTTACCTCAATATACAACTATGTACCTGTTGTCTCAGTTCTTCTTTGTGGAGGACTGAAAGATGGGTCATTTTATACAGCATCATCCTGATTGCCTCAAATTTTACATCTGACACTAAATCATGTATACAACTCAATATCCCCTCATCTTTTTAATAGAACTGACAAAGTTCAAATATAAATGCTCTGCTTTAGGAAACACATGAAAAGCAAATGACAAAGACTAGAATTTTAGGCTCTCCTTTCATGAACTGTAAATCAATAAAATAAATAATACTTAATATTTTTTAGCAACTAATAGTATATTTGAATTGTTTTTCAGTTCCTGTGCAAAGCCTAATTTCTCCCTGTCTCCATATATACAAACATTCTCAATCTGTTTTTCTGAGACACAAAGAATTCTTACTGTTTTAGTCATTAGAATTGAACTAATAAAATATTCTCAAAATACTGTGCAAATTACCTGTAGTTGCTACTGCCATTGATAAGAATTTAGCTTTCACAATGCTTTGCACAGGAAAGTTGTTATTAAATTTTTCATTGTTATATTAGCAATACATATATATCCACTATAATGAAAGTTGTTAAAATAAATATGACAAGACATAAAATCAAACACAAGGTGACAATTAACAGATGGTTGTGTATTTAGTATTTTTGTGTTTGTTTGCTTTTGCAGTGCCAGGAATTTAACTCAGGACCTCGAGCTTGTCAGGTAGACATGGCACCACTGAGCTACATCCCAAGTCACTAGCAATATATTTTAGAAATATTAATAAATTGATATCACCACTTGAGAAATTCTGAAATAATGTTTGTGACAATTAAGTCTGTCTTATTTGTTCAGTTGAAGAAAGAAAAGGGGAAGAGAAAAAATGAGAATCAAGATGAACAGGCATAAATTCTCAATATTGAATGTGGTCATAACATATGTGTAATAAAATATACTAATAAAAATATAACAATAAAATCAATTTAAAAAATAAAAATCTGTCCTGGTTCAATATGCTTCATATTCTTGTTTTGCATACAATATCTTATTCTATGCTTTTCTCATATAGATAATTGCCTTGTTTCTATTCTAAAAATAAATATCCTATCAGCATAGGAAACTCTCTGTATGAATGTAGATTTTGTATCACTCATTTTCTCTACTGATTATGAAGTAAATATAAGGATGAAGAAAAAATGTATTTTGGGAAATTACATTATAATTTGCAAATTAAAATTATCCAATTATATAAGGTACTATGCTTAAATACAAGTGAATTTAAGACAAATATCTTAGACTTCTTTATACTTAGTGCCAAAAGAATATATAACCAAATAATAAGATTAATAAAATACATATTTGAAATGCATCTCTGCTTTGTCATAGTCCATACATATTAAAGAGAAGTAAAATTTTAATAATGTACTCAACATAAGAAATAATAAAGTAAGCAACTTACATGATCAATTAGTTCACGAACCATTCCATTCCATTGTCCATTGGCATCATCCTGGGCTCCATATTTCCCATCCTCCACAAGTCTAATCTCATATGTAAAGCCAAGGATTGTCGATAACTCTCTGAGGAGATCAATACAATAGCCCTCAAAGCGATCATTCCCGTAGAGAGGCTTGTCAGACTTCTTAAACAGGACATAAGGCTCTTCCTGGAAACATCAAACATGAAGGAAGAATTATTATCAACTGAAAATGAAACAGCATAAAGAGACAGCTTTTTAAAGAAATATTTATATTTAAATAGATTGAGAAGAGATACTCAGATTATCGAGTGAATATTTATGACATAGTAGTAAAATATATTAGTACATAATACAACACATTGTCTAATATAAAGCTTCTATCACCTCTAATAAATAAAATATAATAAATAATATGATATGCCATTTTTTATGATACATAAATTCCCTATGATTAAAATATTCCCATTTGAGTCAGCGACTTAATCAATATTTGGGAAACTCCTAGTGAGATCTATGGATGAACTAAACCAAAAAAGTTCACTGCTTGACTGTCTACTGTGCACTAAAATTGAAATGGGAACTCTTTTTTTTTTTGGAGACAGGGTCTCACTTTGTAGTTCAGGCTGGCCCTGAGCTCAGCCTCATGCTCACATCACAGCAATCCTCCTGCTTCTGCCTCCCGAGTGCTGGGATTACAGGCGTGAGCCACCATGCCCCGCACTGTGGTATGTGGTGCTGATTGCTGCTGGGTGTGAGTCTCCACACCCAGTATTGTTATGTGGTTACCAGTGATCGAACCTGGGTTCTTGTACTTGCAAGACAGGCACCTGAACCACTGAGCTACATCCCCGGCCGAAATGGGAACTCTTTAAAAAACCTTATCACATTTTGTACTGAAATCCATGCAAAGTGTCACTATTACATTGAATAATAGGTCTCTAGTTATGCCGTTATGGCTGCCCTGTTCCCCTAATGCCCTGAGTCAACTCAAAACATCCATCTTTCATGGTCGTTTGACTTTGCCAACAGTTGCACAGTGGCAGATCTGGAGTACAAGGTAGACACAGGCCACACCATAAGGTGTCTGCCTTTCTGCTGATTGACACTCAACAGTAGCTTTCATGATATTTTCAATCATACTGAATAAAGATGGCCACCAAGAGGGCTTCCAGAACTGTGTCAGGGAGTAGGCATGATAAGGTTAGGTATTCAGGGAAGCCAAGTATTGTAAAGGTGATTAATTCCAAGGTACATTTCCTGTAAATAATATTGCTTAATATAAATATTCACCTTGTATTTTGATTACACTGTACATATAAACTCTATTGACTATTTTTGCACTTTTGTTGGTTTATTATAAATGATTTATTGTTAAAAATAAGTGAATGCCTTTTATTTAAAAGGCACAAAGACTGATGGATTTCTAAGTTTCATGTGGCAAGCAAGAAGTACTATAAATATTTTCCCCAGCACTTAAATTTGGGCAGGCCTCATTCTGAATGCTTTTGCTTCAATTCATTTATTTATTTCTCCTAACAGTTATGTGGAGTCAACACTACTGTTTCCATTTTTCGATGAAGAAACTGAAAGAAAAAAGCATTAAGTGTTCTTTGCCCAAGATTAATACCCAGGACCAACCCAAGTACTCGGTCTGCTGGGCCACTTAGCACTACAATATGTTTCTCCAACTGAATGATTTTGAGCAATCATTTCCAAATTTTATGTAACCACATACAATTCTGTATCATCATTATATAACTGCGTGCATGGTTTATGGCACTATGTCTTTTTTAATAACCTAGGATCAGCCACGAGGCACATAAATTATTTACTAATTGAATAAAGCAAACAAGAAACCACACAAGAGAATAAAAATAAATTTACCAACCAGAAAATTTATTATCTGCATGACATACTATCTGCTTCCTAAATAAGAACATGTCTCTTAAACATATAAGTATTTAAAGAATTTGTAAAATTAGCATATGTTAGGCCTACCAGATTCAGGGAGCAATATATGAATAAATATTTATTTCTATTCAAATTATTAAATTAATCAAATCACTATTCAAATTATTAAAACATTATTGTCTCTAAAATATTTAAGGTACAAAAATATTGATGGCATGGTTTATACAGGTATGGTTCACACTGGAAAAATCACCATTTACTTAAGAGTATGAGGAGTTAATTTAAGGCCCTATGTTGGTAAGAATAAAAATACAGCAAAATATTCTTCACTGTGTTGTTACATAAATCTTAGTAATCCAACTATGCAAGTAGCCATCCCATCCATTAACTTGATTTTCTTTCTCTAAAAGCTAACTACAAAACTATTATAGGCAAATACATTTATCGATTCTATAAGATTACACCACATACCTAGATATATGTTTTAAATAGCTTTGAAAATCAGGGGAGACTACAGATAGTGTGAGTACCACTTTTTAGTATTTATGGATCTCCACAGTCAAGTATTGCTTTTCTCACATTTAGACTTGATAAAACACAGTCATCTAAGTGTGATGCCTATCTTCAACTACACTGTGTCACAAGATAGTTTTGTATCAAGTTATGACTCTTCTTTAAACTCTCTTTCTCTGTTACATATGGCACAGGGATAAATAATAACCTCATGTAAGAAAAAGAAAAATGGTACCAGAAGCAATTACTCTATCAGAGACTGAGTTCAATGAATAATGTGATAAAACTCTCCTGGGCAACTTTACTGATTTCTCATACAGCCTTAAATCTGTACATCAGCACTTGCTAGAGGTAAAGGCACTTTATTCTACTGGCATCTGTAATAAGAATTTTTCAGGATTTCCACTACCACACCCGGTTTTAGGGAGCCCACCTATAACTCATGTCTTTTTATCTATATTAGACTGAGAGCTGGTGCAGAACAAACCTAAAATGATGTCCTAGAAATGTGAACTACACTTTGAGGTCTAGAGGAATGAAATGTTTTATTTAAATGTAATAAAACTTTAATATGTCTAAAGAATAGCTTTACCTGGAGCTTAATTATCTGCTTTCATGTGGAAGTTCTATGCTACCATTGTTTTTCATATACTATTCAAAACACAGAGGCATAAAATGAAAATTAATTTTAGTATGATTTATAATATATAGTGTGTCCTATCTGATATGACTAAACTATTCAATGCATTGATTCAAACATATACTGAACTTCCACTTCATTCCAACAGTCCTCTAGAGGACCGGTCATCTGTGAGAAACAGAAATACGACAGTGATCTGGGAGGACACAGTATCATAAAAACTCTCTGTCGAGTGATGGATATGAAATTATTTTCTTCTTATAATTATATATTATCCAGTATTACTTGCTTGTCCACACTTTTTGATTAATGATCACAAAGAGAACATTTCCACAGAGTACATTTTTGAAAAACAATTCATCCTGTTTTACAGAATTCTGAACAATAACAGAATATATGATGTTGCAACCCCCAAATCACTAACTTGGGAAAATAAAAAGACCTCAGGTAACCCGTATCTGGTTCTGAATTTACTCCTATGAACAACTGCCTTTTAAAATCACTAAATAGTGGTAATAATAACAAAATAAGATTTTAGCAAGTAAAACTGAGCAGTTTTGCTTTTCAAGAATCATTTCCTTTCTTCTGTCTTCTGTGTTTTATCTTCACGGTTTTTGCGTCTAATCATTGGCCTTACACTGAAAGCAACACCTCATGAGAAACTTCACGCGGAAAGTGTGGAAATCACGATAGGTACAAGAGAGTGGGAAGTTGGAAGGAGAAGGATGACGAATGGGCAGCATGGAGGGAGGGAGCTGGAAGGGGAGAGGCCTCTACCACGCACAACGGTAAGGAGGACCCGGACCACATGGAACCCTTATGATCCCCCACACTCGGGCTTTCCCCGCAGTTTCCCAATTCTTTTTTGGTTATATTTCCTCCATTCAAGCATTAAGGCTAAATGTGGAAAACTCACCTTCACTAGATAGAATAAGTCAGAAATGACGAGTTACCTTTCTTAGCATTTTTTTAGCCCTTTTTAATGTATTTACTTCATCTGAAGCAATTAAGTCTTATTGTACCAAATTTTTATGAGTCAGTTTAATTCAGTTATACATAAAAGATTCTTCTGAATTACAGAGAAATATAAGAAATCTCGGGGCCGGGGATATATCTCAGTGGTTCTGGTGCCTGTCTTGCAAGCGCAAGGACCCAGGTTCGATCCCCAGTAACCACATAACAATACTGGACGTGGAGACTCACCCCAGCAGCAACCAGTACCACATACCACAGTGCCAAGCATTACGCCTGTAATCCCAGCACTCGGGAGGCAGAGGCAGGAGGATTGCTGTGATGTGAGTTTGAGGCTGAGCTCAGGGCCAGCCAGAACCACAAAGCGAGACCCTGTCTAAAAAAAAAAAAAAAAAAACCTTAAAAATAAGAAATCTCAACAAAGCTGATGAAGAAATCAAAGCAGAATATAGGGAGATTTTTAGCAAAGGTAATATTTTCTGCAACAAATAAATTACCAAACACATGGAAACTGCCTAACCAGAGCCTATCCCACACACACGATACAAGGAACACTTCTGGGGAGCCTTGGGACACATAGAGTATAATGTGGTCAGTAAGAGCAAAACTAGTTCATGACTTAAGAATGATCCAGTCCACCGATGTGCCATTAACTGGCATCTCACAGAGTTTCACCATCTAGTCCTCTATGGAATAGTGGAATATACATAAAGTTGGAAACTCTAATGATACTCAATATATTACTATCTCCTCCTACATGTATACAATGCAACTGCTGTATCTGAACTTTAACAAGATGCTTGTACATATCTTCATCATATAGTCTTATGCTAAAATGTAAATGTAAAATATTTACTGTGTTCATCTACTAACGCAAAAAAATCCATCAATCCTTGTATTTAAAAAAATCAAATAGTTTTATGTAAACTCTCTAAAGAGATTTGTAAGACAGAAGCCAGAAAACTTTCTCTGAAAGACAACTAAATATTTTTGGCTGCACGTTCAATACAGTTGCAGCTACTCCACTCTGTCTTATGTGCTGAGAACAACTACAGAAATACAGAGAAAGCTGGAGAAGAGTTAGCTATGTTTTTAAAATAACAAATCTACAGCTAAATAATGAGAGAGAAAAGAATGTGATAGTAAGAAAGAACAAAGGAAACAAAGCTAATGTATATAGGGGGTGGGGTGTGGTGGGGTGGGTGGGGGAGGGGAAAATGAGAATCAAGTCATGTCAGATTCTGGCAGAAACTCTCAGTGTTGAATTCGATAATCATTGTATTCATAATGTACCAATAAAGACTTGAATAAAAAAATAACAAATCTAATAAAATCTTAAAACTAGGGAGTGCTGTGTGAAGAGACAAACCTTATAGTTCTGATAAAACTTTTGTAAGGTAATTTTTGAAAACTTAAATGGGATTTAAGAACTCATTACTCATAATGCGTATAAACATTGAACATAATAACTTAAAACTTTTGAATGTTATTTTAAAATGCAGGTCTATTTAAAACTAGTAAATGCTTAGGAGTGTAATTACTAGTGCTTATAGACAACTACATTTATCGTATTAACTTGATCAGATAACAGCTCATCATTATTCCAAGTCTAGCCCATTTATAAGATGTATAGTACTTCTACAAAATATATCCTATTACTAATTTACTAGTATTATTCAAGTGTGATGGGAAATAATTATCTTTCCTTAATTCTGTATAAATTTCTCTCAACTCTGTGTTGCACATTTGCTTTTTCTCAGCACTGAAAGTTCAATGAATTATAATATAAACAAAATAATTGTCCCTCTAGGCACAGAATTTGGGGAATTGTGTGGCTTAACAATTTTCTTTTTTTTTTTTTTTGTTTTATTTATTTATTTATTTATTTTATTTTATTTTATTTTTTGAGACAGGGTCTCGCTTTGTGGTTCAGGCTGGTCCTGAGCTCAGCCTCAAACTCACATCACAATCCTCCTGCCTCTGCCTCCCGAGTGCTGGGATTACAGGCATGAGCCACCACGCCCGGCACTGTGGATGTGGTACTGGTTGCTGCTGGGTGTGAGTCTCCACACCCAGTATTGTTATGTGGTTACGGGGAACTGAACCAGGGTCCTTGCGCTTGCAAGACAGGCGCCGGAACCACTGAGCTAACTCCCCGGTCCAGGCTTAACAACTTTCAATAAAAAAGTTATTAGAAACTTCTCTAATCTCTTAATTTATTTCATTTTTTAAGAATATGCATTGTCATTAAATTTTCAAATTATCAAGCCTACTATTACTTTACTGTTTTCTTGATTATTCCTGAAAAAATAAAAAATGGTTATATTAATATCTAATCAAATCATTCATTCATAATAAAAACATATAATAAATATCCAAAATTCCAGGTATGATTTTCTGTCATGAAAAGACTAATAACAAGATCAGACATCTATGCTTGAGGACCATAATAGTCCAGTGAGAGGCAGAAATATATAGGCAAGAGCAATGTAGCCATGAAAAAAATAGAGAATTTGGCTCTCAGTCCTGGCTATACATTAAAATGTTTAAAACAGCAATTTGTTTCACAACAAATACAAATGAGATTATAATATCGCAGCTGAGAATCCATCCCCAGACATTCTGATCAAGTGAATCAAGGTTGTTCTTCTAGCATCAGTGTTTTCAAAAATCTTCTCGATGAATTTAAAATGCAATCAGGCTGGTTCTGTAGGCATGCCACCTGGGCAGCTGCACAGAACCCAACACTTCAAAGGGCACACTGCTTGCTTGACTTTATGCTCTGCTGATCTCCATTAAAAGTCTTAAAATTGTTTTCATTCAATGGACTGAAATTCATTTTGAAGTGGGGACAGAAAAAATGTATCTGGTCCCATGTGCAGTCAGGGAAGAGAATTACTGAGATAACAAACAAGTAAAGAATACTGAAATATTTTACAGAGACACAATGATTCATCTGGATACTGGAAAGTTTATATGCTTATGAATGACAAATAAAAAAAAGAATGCAAATTATTAAAAAATGGAATACAAAACCATGAGGGTCTAAAGCAGGTAACGCTTTATTTCTACAAATTCTGAAAAGATCTAGCTACATGTAATTACTCCTACTGCTCAATATCACTCTGCATCCATATACTACTTAGTCATTCTCTTTGCTAAGATTATTTGTAAGTGTCTAGCTAACAGCAGTTTTTGTGCAAGAAGCAAGGTAGAAAATAATTCTTCAATATTCTCTTTATAGTTATTTTAATGTTTAAACAGACACAGGTCAAATTTGTTTATAGTGGTGAAAATTGAATCTCAGTGCCCAGCATTTTCTGGGCAAGCATCTGCCACTCATCTGTATCTCCAGACTTTGGTATTGGCTAAATAGAAATATATGTTGAAGAGACATAAAGAAAACCTCCGAAATAAGATGTGGTTTGCCAAATGATTAGAACATGGCATTTTCAATCATGAAAATTTTGTTTTGTTCTGTTTTAAGTACATTTCAACGGTTTGAGTTGGAAAGATCTCTGATCTTGGAGAAGAGAACATAGTGTTGGCCATCTTCTGGATCTATTATATACATTCCTCAAAAAGAGTAGGAATGCAGTGATAGGAAAATAGATTAGGAGACAAACACAAAAACAGACTCAAATTGAGTGGCCTCCTAACCTTATCCCATGAAAACTTATCAGACTCTGTCAAAGTCAATATGCACACAACACAATAACCAGTGCAGTAAGAGTTGGCCTTCAATAATCAATACTAATTACTATGTATCACTGAAAGTTCTCTTTCCATAATTTTAATTTTGAACTAACTGACAGTTACTGCCCCGAGTAATGAATAAATTTCTCAAAATGTCTATTGAGCCCATATTATCTGAAAGAAAATACTCTGCCACAATGCTGCTTCTCTCAAACACTTTCTTGGCTAGTTGAGGATAATAATTTCAGGGAAAAATTGAAGAATGATTACAACTTAAATAAATGGAGAGAAGCAAGAGTTTTTAATCAATAGAAACTAATTAAAGGGTAGAAAAATATATTCACATGTCCTGAAGAGAGGAATAAAGGCTAATGAGTATATCAGAAAATATTAGATTACATAAAATGTAATGTATTATATTTGAATTTTTAGATTACCTCATATCAATTAAATCCCATAATTTAATGATAACTCTATGCAGAAAACTGCATTGCATATTTTATAAAACTATATCTTTTTTTATTTGAAACAGGGTCTCGCTTTGTGGTTCAGGTTGGCCCTGAGCTCAGCCTCCAACTCACATCACAGCAATCCTCCTGCCTCTGCCTCCTGAGTGCTGGGATTACAGGCGTGAGCCACCACGCCTGGCACTGTGGTATGTGGTACTGATTGCTGCTGGGCATGAATCTCCACACCCAATATTGTATGTGGTTACCGGGGATTGAACCCAGGTCCTTGTGCTTGCAAGACAGGCACTGGAACCATTGAGCTAAACCCCTGGCCCATAAAATTATATCTTGAGTGCAAAGTAATTTCAAGGTACACACTACTTTTATCCATCTTTCTAACATGACAAGCTGCTCACACTAAGTTAACTACTAATGGTGAGCTCAGGACTCAAATCTAAATTTTCTGATTTCTTTGAGCTAAATATTCTATTAAGATACCTACCATCTAATTGTAGAAAAAGTCAAGTCCTTTTCTAATCATTGGTAGGGCAGGTTGCTCACAAATTTGCATAAGTTCAATCATAAATGCTACTAAAGATTCCAAAGTTGCTATAGTATAAAAGCATTTTTCACAATGTATAATTCTGGGAAAATATTGTTTTTAAAAATATTCTGCAATTTAAATAATATGAAATTCTGCATAGTCCAACTTGTAACATTCTTCACAGACATTCTTAAACATTCACTGATTTTTAAAAAATCTAATGAACTTTATTTTATGCAGTATTTCTAAATCTACTTAACTGCAAAAGGAGCTCCTTGAAAACATATTGATCAGAACTGTGGTGAAATTCTGATGTGGCCAGTAATAAACATGGAAATCTATTGCTTCTAGTCATAGACAGTACATGCTGTTCTGGAAATACCACTCTGTTTCTTTTAAAGGCTAGAGAATGTTTTATCTGCTAAACTGTAAATCCAAAATGTTAAATATAAATTTATAATATTTTAGTAATATAAAGCTGGCCTATGTGAAAATAAATGTTTTATTATCTTTAATTCTTATTACATTTTAGTAAAACATGTAATATTTTTGTACACAATATGAATATTTTCTAAGTACCTGTGTGGTAAATGTACTTTTTTCACTGTGAGATGAAGTAGTAAAAAAAGAATTCATTTGTTTGCACGATCAGAATTTATTATAATGAAGCAAAAAGAAACGAGATTTTTTTGTGACTTTGTTTAGAATTAATTATACATATAACTGAAGCTTTAATACTTCAGAACTTAAAGTTTGCAGGATTTAAATTCAGCATATTTATTCTTGTTTAGTCATCTAATTAATGACAGTATAGGAATACTACAAGAAGCAAATTAATAAAAAAGTTGACTGATAGATAGGTCAAGACAGCGACACTGTGCAAATTAGCAACTTCCCAAGACCTTGCCTCAAAGTTTACAGTGATAAAAAAGAGGCAGTATTCTGGATTTGCAGGCCAAAGTTACTATTCTGGTGATTCTGGAAAAGCAAGGTCTATCAGCTGTCAGCTGCCGGAAGAGGCCTGTCCTGGTTTTTGTAAATGACATTGGTGGGGTTAATTGGAGTCGTGGTACAGTCTAGGATTTATTTGATAAATCTCAAGTGAAGAGAAGCAATTAGGAATGCATATCAAGACATCGGTAGGAGCTGCCACACAGCTCAGCACCTGAGATGAAAATATCTAGCAGAGAATGAAGTCAGGATAGAAACACCACATATCTTGCAGGACTCGTTTGGTCATCAGTGGCATGTGGCTGTCATTTTAGAAGTACTGCTTCCCACTTAAGGGCTTTTTTTTAACTCAAATCTTTATTGGTACATTATATATACACATCATAATCACTTTCAGCTTTGAGAATTCATACGAGTATATGATATGACATGATTTGCTTTTCATTTTTTCCCATTCCCCTACTCAACCCACAGCCCCCTGCTAAGTAAAGTGGAAAACTAATGCGATGGTAATAAAAATGGAAAAGCCGATGTGAAGGGCCATTTTTATCTGACTCAAAGGTACAAATAGTCCTTGACTTAGGGACCATCTGCTTATGCCTTTTTAAAATATAAAAATGTGAAAGCAACTCCATAGAAGTTGCACTTCAAATTTTGACTTTAGATCTTTTCCTGCTGTGAGTGTCCTTGCACTCACCAGTGAGGATGGAAAACAATGGCCAACCACAGCTCCCAATCAGCCAGACCATTGCAACGGCAAACCACACATATTCAAAAGGGTATGATGTTGCTCACTTCTGTAGTTGAGGGATCTTAAATGCATTTAGAATATCTTCAGCTTACAAAAGAATTTATCAGAAGACAATGTCACGATATAGGAGAATCTCTATGTACTGTTTTCTATCCTGGATTCTTTGATTTCTAAGTTTGTCTTTTCCTCATCAAGCAAAATGGAAGGTGGGACATAAACGATGCCAGAGAAAGGGAGAGTTACACCATAAGGAAGTACACTGAAAACACACCCGTGCTCTCTGAAACACCACAAACACCACTGCACCGGTATGTGCAATGTCAAATGCTATCTTTTCCATATTTCCAGATCCCATGTTCAGCACACTGAGCTCTGAAATTAGATGTCTAACTGCCACTTAAACAGAACACAATAATATTAAATACAAAGTCTGCAATATTAAATATTTGTTATATTTCCTTAGTTCTGTTTTCATTACCTTAACTCTTTTTCCAGGCCTTCTTACCAGAAAGTAGGTCTTCCCAGCCGAGTTCTTAAACTTCAATCTATAAACTACATATTTCTTTTCTTCCCCATGTATCTTACAAGTCCAATTCCCTCCTCCCACCTCCTCAGATCTCACCATAGTAAACTCATCAGCTTTTACTCTTGCAGTATTCTAGTCTGTTCTAAGAAAATCTGTGTCACGAACTAAAATTCCACCTGTGATATTGAGGGATTTTTCAAATCATAACTTGATCATGTTTACATACTTAAAATTCTTCAAAATTGCTTTTTCATGCATATCATAAAGAGCATATTCCTTCAGGGTCCCTGTGAAGCAAAGCCCTAATGCCCCCCCACCTCCTTTCCCACATACTCTGCCCCTTCTGCTGTATTCACACTCTCTGGACTCACACTTCTATTCCTTTGATTGTACCTTCCCCACTGACTGATACACCATCTCCTTTTAGGTGCCTATTCTACAGCCAGTGGTGCTCAAGAAAAACAGTCATAGATTGAGTGTTTCTAGCACCCTATCAAAGTAGTTTGAGGCTACAGGCAAAGACAAAAATCTCACAAGTGTCAAAGTAAGACTAACTGTTGCAAGCACGGAATCCAGACTCCTGCAGTAGCAGGAACAGAGCTGAGAGGCGTGGGTGGTGTTGTAAAAACACTGAGATAGAAAAGGCATCAAAACAAGGCTTCATTCTACTTGGGAATGAAACCAAGTTGTGAACTGCTCTGAGAAAATAAAACATAAAATCAGAGTGAAAGAGCCCTGATAATAGATTTGATCACAAAGAGAAATGGACACATGGGATGGAAAAGTGTAGGTTGACTTCCTGTCGCATTGTAAATGGTTTTAGTGCCTTGAGACTTGAACAGTGTGTGGCACTGGCAGAGCTTAACCCTATGGCTGGGTTCCACAGCACTTTCTGAATTCTTCAAAATAGACAGAACTACAGGGTGATGTTTGGAGATGTATGGGAGAAAATAGTTATGTTCATGAGTGAAGCCCTTGATGACAAAACATTAACAAGACAAAAGCATGCACATTTATTTACCATAAGTTTTATAAATTTGAGGTTTTTTGGTTCGCATGTTTGCTTGCTGAGGTTTGATAAAGACTCGACATTCATGGAGAAATATGATTGGAGGACGAAAGTTATGTTAGTTTTTTTCTTGTTCGTCACACAAAACACTGATACCCCAAGTTAAAGGAGAAAGGGTTTATTGAGCTCACAGTTTGTAGTGGTTTCAGGTCATAATTGGCTGGATCCAGGGAAGACTGGCACATAGCTGAGGACTGTCACAGAAGGGAACCTGTTCATCGCACCCAGATGGTAACAAAACCAACAAGGAAAACTTAACAGCCTCTTTCTGTCCTTTTTATTTTGTCCAAACTACAGGGATTAAGATTGTGTCATCACCTGGAGACTGGATAAAAAAAAGCTGTGGTTCTTTTACAGAATGGAGTATTACTTTGCCTTAAAAAAATGATAAGTTTGAATCATTTATACCTAAATGGACATACCTTGAGGATATCCTCATAAGTGAAATAAATAGGTCACAGATAAGTAAATATCACATCTTTTCTCTGCTATGAGAAAATAAGGATATAAATGAGTTCTAGAATTGTATGCTATATATTGTGAAATAGAAAATACTCAAAAGTGAAATAGGATGAAGGGGGAAAATAATGAGATTATAACAAAAAAGAAAGGAAACAAATTTATGTATATGGGGGGGCGGTAGGCTGGGTAAGACTATGGGAAAAAATGAGAATTAAATTGTGTCTTATACTGGTACAAATCCCCATTGTGGAGTGCAATCATGATGTGTATATGTAATATACCAGTAAAGATTTCAATTTAAAAAAATATTGTATCAAACCACTTACTGTACTGGTTTAGTAATCACACGCCTTTCAGCCCAGCATCACCCACTCTAGAGTCATCCACCACAGAAAAAGCCACCTAGGACCACATGAGGCTCTGGGGAGGGGCCTCTAACCACAAGTCATAACAAGAATATAGTCTACTTGTAATAAATTAGGGAAAAGTTAGCAAGTACTGTGCATGCATGATCATATTTCCCTCTCCATCTTCAAATATTAAAATGTCCCCTTTGACAAGATACAGCAAGATATTCTCCAATGAACATCTTTTAACCTGCTTCAAAGGAGGTCAGAAGATCCAAAAGTGATTTTCCTAGTTTTCCCAACTACGAGGTGCTATTTGTTTAAATAATGTATCCTGAACTCCATCATGCACCTCCCTCCTGATATGACAGAACGGCTCTTACACATATGGCCTAGGAATTGCAGCATACATGATCTCCATTCTCCCACCTGATAACAGTACTCGCTCACATGTCAACAACTTTTACCAAACAGGAATTAAATAAGCTCTTAAGCCTATTTCTAGGTCATTTGCCCTCTGGCTTTCCTACAAGTGTAGCAAAAACCTGGAGTGAAAATTGAGTTTAGGTGTCACTAGATTTAGAGAGATTGAGTACCAGGCTGAAATCCAGAATCTGAAAGTTTGCATTACTCAAAGGTTAGTTCCACAGGTTATTTTTCCTTCTCTTCATTTTATAGCTATATTGAAATAAAACTGACAAAAGTTGCATATATTTAACATATACACAGTGATGTTCTGGCTTAGGTATGCACTGTGAAACAATTATCATCACCATTTCATTTACAAACCCATTAGATGACACACTCTTCTTCATGTGTGTGGTGAGTGCACTTAAAATCTAATATCTTGCCGGGCATGGTGGCTCACACCTGTAATCCCAGCACTTGGGAGGCAAGGGAGGAAGATTGCTGTGAGTTCAAGGTTGAGCTCAGGACCAGCCTGAACTACAAAAGCTCTCAGTGTATAGCCAAAAGTCTATACATATCAACATCTCACAATTTGTTCTAGTCCTTAGTAACCACTTTTTTCTCTGTTTCTATGAGTTCAGATTTTTTTAAATTACTCTTACAAATGAGAACACACAGGATTTGTCTTTCTCAATGGATCTGGTTTATCTTTCATAGCACAATGTCCTTCAGACTCATCCATACTTTTCCTTCCTAATTGGAAATGTAAATATATGTGCATTACCCAGACAAAAGGCTGTAAGATTCCCTTCAGAAAGTGTGTAACTCAAGAAAATGCACACGCTTGTTGGATAGTACAAATGGAAATTCTGTATCTCCTGTCAACATACACCCCAGTGTAGTTCACTTGCTTATCCCTTTCCACACACACAGACCGATCAATTCATTCATTTTTAAGAAAACTAGAGAGGATCTTCTATCATTGAGATGGAAATAAAATGGGAAAAATACAACACAAACCAAAAATAATATAAAGCAAAAAAGAAATCTGTAAGACACTATTATCAATGTGATTACAATCTTGAAAATACATAGATATTAAAAATATAAATGAATTAAAAATACAAAAATCCACTTATGGATTGGAAGATAAAATTGAAAGACTCTTACTACATATAATAAAAAGGTAACAAAATGTTTTAAAATCCATGCTACAACTGGAAGATCACTGGAATCATGTAGAGACTTCACATGATAGTATAACTTGAAGTATGCACTACAGAATATACCAAAGTATAATGTATAATATATCAAAATGCACAAGTTGATTAAAATCTTTTTTAACTTTGATAAAGACTAGTGTATTTACATGATATAAACATACATATATATATATACACACACACACACACACACACACACATGTATATATGTTAAGTGCAACTAGGTAAATTAATAATCATAAAAAAGAAAGACTAAAATATTCAGTGTGCATTTCTTTAAAATAATTTATGGAAAATTAGGAATAAAATTGTGGAGCAGAATTCTCTTGACACAGCTAACACTAAATGAAAATACTATTAAACAAGTAAAACCAAAAAAGTACAGCAGAGTCAGGGTAAAGTTCTCATCATCTAAAAAAAAAATAGGTAAATTAAAACTAAAATTATTTAATTAAAATTATTAAATAGATAAATGTATAGCTAGTAATAATTGTTGTAGATATCTTAAATAAATGAATAGTTATATTAAGTGGCTCATGGTAAGAGTGTCATTATAAGATATCTCTTTATTTTTTAGGGAATAAAAACATAAAATCACAAAAATATGGCCCAATATACTTTACTCAGTGTTTGTTCATCAATACTGTATCATGTAAGTTAATTTTAAATTTAATTGATGTCACTTTATAGTTAAAACTTTTTGCTGTTTTCCTAATATGCCATAAAAGTTTAGAAGAAGAAAAATTTTTAAAGTATTGATGAGAACACCCTAGATTTGTAGATTACTCTGAGTACACACCATAAATACACTATTAAAATTCACTTAAAAAGGAGTTACTAGTATCGAATGAATTGATTAAAGATGAAACAGTGTATGTTCAAACAGAAAACTGAGCTCAATGAAGAGAAGGTAACGGTTTGTTTCTTCAGCCTCTGTCTCTCTTTAGAACTGACTTAGGGAGATCCTAGCAGCTCTTCTACAGTAACTTTCCAGCCCTGGACTGCAGCTTGACAGCCGGCATATGGGGACGGCCCCATCTGTCAAGTGGGCAGCGGGCCGCGGTCAGACACCTCTGAGCAGAGTGAGCAGTCAATACTCTCAGATCCTCACTTTTTAAAAACTGTATTTGTTTTCTCAGAAAACATCTACATTCTCTAAGAGAACCTGGTGGCAATAAGCTTATTAGTATTTCAGTGCATTTTACTGATTTCTAATACTTATATCCTGCTGGGAAAAAAAAAAAAAGCTGCATACAAACTGATTGCACATTCTCACATTTCCAACTGAAAGACACAAGAAATGACCAACAAAAAAGAAAAATACTCAACAAATAAGTATAAATAATAATAGCGATGTCATTATCCCATTGAGGGGACATTATTTGTTTCTCAGCCTCTGCCATTCCAACACATGTTGAGCTTCAACCACTGCACAGCTAAGAACCACCTTCCATTGCCTGGCTTCTGGTCTTTCAATTTCCTTATTCACAGTGGCTTTTAGAATGTGTGTTCTGCCATCCTTAATTGGCATTCACATCAGAAACCCATGGAGCACTACAGGTTATTGCGATGGGAGTGAGAGCACCGGGAGGCGTGAGTGCAAAGCCTACAGCTGTCAGTAGGACAGCTCATTGTCTTCAAGACAGGGAGACACTAAAGACGACTGATTTGTGGGACTCTAAATCACTGATGAAGGGAGGCTCTGTGTGGGTTCCTGCATTGTCTTTCTGCTTGGAAAACAAACTTCATGCTAATAATTTGAGCCATCATGAAGGGTAAATATTCACATGGAATTTTCAGACAGAAAAGGAATCACTTTCATAATCTGGGGCTTAGATGATAAACTACACAACAGTGCAGCAGGCCTACAGAGCACTATTTTATTTTAGTAAGCTTTCAGCAGACCAGGTTTATTATTCACAGTTCACTTTTTTGATGTTTAAAAAATAACTCAAGTACATTCTAAGGGAATTTAGAAAAAAAAAATTTTGTATCTTTTTCTTTTTCTTTTTAGCAAGCCTATTAAGCAATAGCATCTTTTTTATGACTGATTTAAATGCTTACAAATCCTTTAGTAAACTATGCAGGGATCATTATATTATTCATAGCTGCTAAGTGTGTGTGCCTTTATTCAGAATAACTTCAGAGACTTTGCATAATGTACAAAAGAAAAAAGTGCTAAGCTTTTACTAGTTAAAGCCATCATTCTAGGAAAAGTTTTTGGTTTTTGTTCTACTCCTAGAGAGAATCTTCTATAATTTGTGATGGCAGGAAGAAAGTCTTTGCCCCCTAAAAGTAATACACAATTGCCTAAACTTGTACTTACCCCTATAAAAATGATGACTGTCATACAGCTGATCTTTTCCTTCAAAAAGAAGAGAATAAGATCTTTGCTAGTTGTGCCAAAACTCCACCCTTCAGGAAGGTGCTTATTGATGTCAAAGTGTTTAAAGGAAGGTCTGGCCCAGGGATTAGCACTCATGCTTGTGCTGAGAAAACACTGTCATTTTTTAGTAAAAATGTTCAGTATGTTAAACTCCCCCACTTGAGTGAATTATCATTTAAGATAGGATATCTGCTAGTGTACAATCTCTCTGCTGATATTTGTATTTTGGCCATTACATTTTTCATTAGCTTAATTCACAACTGAGAACAGTGAGTAGGGCGGTGGGGAGCAAAGCTCAAATCAATCAAATGAACCATTCACGGCTGTTCCAGTAAAAAGCTGGATGGGAAAAGAGACTGCACCTATTAGTTAATCTCTAAACTGCATTTCATCTCTGAGTGTAATTTATTATCTTTTTACATGAATAATCAAGAGTTGACTGCATGAAAGTTACTGCCAACAACCCCACTCCCACATGGCTGAATATAACTCATTATCTCCTTTCCCAGCATTCCTGTGACACTGTCCCAACACCTCCATCTCGCAGTGTTTAACCTTTAAATTTTTGAACATGTCTCATTAGGTTTTGCCCCCCTAATACACTCCAAAGGAACTTAATGTGCTATCTTTTGATGTTGCCATCTCTGTCTTTTTTTTCTCTAGTATAATGCCTTTAAAAGCAGACTTTACCAATGATGCCCCAACAGCAGTACCCATATATAAGCCATATCTCATTTGCTTAAAACAGTTCTGGACCCACATATTTATTACTCTTCTTAATATACACAAGCCTATTTTTCTTTAATATACCTGATCTTTAAGTATGGATTTCGGAAAGAATTAAGTATCTAAGAAAACCACCTCCTTCATACCTGAATGGAAAATTACTGAAATACAGACAGATCCAAAATACGGGAAAAAAACAGTAGGTAAAGAGAAGTCTGAATTAAAGAAAGAATTTTGATGTATGTTGAATTTGAAACTGTACATCAAGGGTAACCGTGTTCAAAGAGCAGGTGAAAATTTCTATCTGAATCTCAGTTCAAAGTCAGAGCTAAATTTAAATTGTATATGGTCTGTTCTGATAACATCTTTACAAATGAATAGTCTAAGGGGAAAATATCACATCTCCAAAGTAGCTATTGGTTCAATTGAGCAAACAATTCAGATTTTTCTAGTGTTTCTTCAGCATAAATCAATCAATTGTTCATAAGTCTTTAATGAAAATACACAATTGACAGTAATGTTGGCATTAAAAGCAATATAACATCAAACTGAAAAAAAATTTATCTTGGTAGCAAATCAACAGTGAGTTTAACCAAGATGGATCAAGTAAGTAAAATATGTGTGTGTGTGTGTGTGTGTGTGTGTGTGTGTGTGTGTGTGTGCTGTAAATAATGAATGGCTATTTATGAGACTGTAAAAATTAAGACTACTGGACATTAAAGATTATATATACTGCCAAGCCAAAACTTGTACCTTGTTCTCTACACTTTTCCTCCTTTTGAACTACCATCTAAAGTTTTACACATATCTAGATGAGAAAAATGAAATAATACACCTTATAAATGCAGGAAATTGAGCCGGGCACAAGTGTAAGGGAGAAGCATAATATAGGAATAATTGGTGAAACAGAAGAAAAATACAGTGAGAAAAGCCTGATTGCCTCTGAACCAAGAGGCTGAACAGGGAGACGTGAGTGAATGCGCCTCTCCCATCTCGCATGTAAGCTGCGAATTATTGTCATCTCATTATTTCTTCCATACACGTTCACAGTTGCGTATAACTGGTGTAGATGTGGCTAAGAAGCTGCGGGATCTGGGTTTCCGCATCTAAACACTGTGCAACTCTCCGAGCAGAACTACATGCTGGATGGCACTTCCGCAACAATGGAAAGAAGAATCAGAGGGGAAACTTATTGAAGAAGCAGATGGAAAGGGCTCGGTATCTGCTTTTGTTGAGATTACGGAAGAACTAAAGAACCATTTAGAGAATGATTCGCTCAATTCTCTCTTTTGTGCAAACCTCCTGCTGGCCTTGGGAGTTGGCTCCAGGATAAGTTTCAGTCTGGCTATCATGAAAAAATGAAAAGAAAAAGAAATAAAGAAAAAACTTTACAAGCATAAACAAGTAAACTGGGCACTGTAGTACACAACATTCAGCAGTGTGCTTGGAAATAAAAAACTAATAATAATACTAAGTTGCAGAGGAAGATGCGTTTATTAAATTCACTGAACAACTGGGACTGAAGACTTTCCTCGAGGAAAAAATGTTTTCTTGAAAAGTAAAGGCCTGGGTCCAATGCACTGTTATTTGCATACGAAAGTGTTCTGAGTTAGAAAGAGAAACTGCAGGTGCAGTGGCATTTAAATGCTAGGTATCTCTGGAAGGATGAACATCAGTTATTGTACAGGAGCAACACAATGGGAAGCCCTCAACATGTTTAGAGATGAGTCAAAAAAATCTATTTAACCAAAACTAGGGAGGAAAAAGGCAATCTTTATATTAATTTAAACAGTCACTTTTCTCGTCCTTGGTGGATGCATAGCAGGAATGACAGCAGGATTTAGTTATAAACAAAAGCTACAACACAAATTATCCTTTGAAAGATCTCTCTAGCAGGCTCAAGATTCATGTCTCTGTCGTTATTTGTGGCAATCTGAAACCTATATTTTTAAGAACTTCTATAAATAAATACAATAAGGACAACAAATGAAAACACAATTTTAAAGTTTCTAATTTTAGCCCCATTAAGTACAGTAAACATACACACACACACACACACACACACACACACACACACACGACAAAGAAAATTTTGACAATTCTATTTGAAATTCAAATTTCATCGAGGTAACATGGAGAAACATATTAGGCACCAGTAGACCAGTGCTTTCCTTAAAGAATTTATGAGGATGACACATACCTCTCTAGATTTGTGATATCTTAAACCTTATTTCCAAAAACTCAATCACACTGTTTAGTATTTTCTGAATTGTATCCTCTCCAGAACAAAATGGCAGCCATCCACCTAGCACACCAGGTCTAATGTATTTTGTTAAAATGGAGTAAAGCATTGATGAGCAACTAAGTTCTTAATCTCAATTCTAAACAAATAAACAAACAAAAAAATGAGACAAGTGCCAGCGCTCTCTTACTTGCTCAGGAGAATCTGACATGACAACTTAGAGAAGCAGAAAGAAAACTGAGTGCTGAGTGAAGGGAATACACAAACTATAAATCCAGTACATCCAAGCAAGGGCAGCCTCTGTGGAAGAGAAGGTCTACAGACTGAGGGACACACGTGCTAGCAGAGCACAGTTTGCCAGCATAGGTGAACTTCTGAAGGGCGGAGAGGTAAATGCTACTGAATCAAGATGCTCTTTTGCCCATAAACTGCAGCTGTTAGGCTCTTCCCAGCAACAAATGTCTGCTATTACTGTTTCTCACCAACCAGTATGCACCCAGGGGAAGCCAAGAGCCACCAATGTACCTGCCCAAGTCACAACAGTCATCTTTCAATTGTACTAACTTCCCATGGTCCTTCCTGCCTGGTGCCATTGTGTATGGCACTTTGTCTGTCTAGAATACTCTTTCTAATTAATGAGTTAACACCTTCTCAGATTTCTCAGACTTTGTGTGTCAGCTGTTTACTCTTCTGCCTGGCGTCCTACCCTGGGACATATACCTTGATCACCAGTGTAACTCCAGCTCACTCTGTAACAAGCATTTCCTATTCTCCTATGTCCTAATTGCGTGGTGCATATGTTGTGTGTGTGCACATACGGGTGCCTACATGAGATGTTCTAAATTTTAGCATGGTCCAAACCTCTATCTATTTTCTTCATCAAATTTAATATTTAAGCCAAATATGATGATACACACTTGTAGTCTCAGCACTCTAAGATGCTGAAGCAGGAGATTGCAAGTTCAAGCTCAGCCTATGTAATTTAGCAACTTAGCAAAATCCTGCCTCCAAATCAAATAAAAAACAAATAAATGAAAAGGGCTAGGGTTTCAGCTCATTGTAAAAACCCTAGGTTTCACCCTAAAAATTAAAAATAAAATAAAATAAAATTTCAAGTCCCTCAAAAACAAAAAATACTGTATCAAATGGCATTTTTTTTTTCATTTCCTGAAATAGCGTCTCTGTATGTAGTTTAGGCAGGCCTCAAATTTGTTCAGATTCTCCTACACTGGCCTCCTAAGTGCTAGGATTAAAGGTATGTGCTGCCACACTCAGCTCAGATGGCATAAAAGCAGTAGTATTTTTCTTAAAGTTTCATAGTTGATTCTAATATAAACCTAAAATTAAATATTACTTGTTTTTACATAGGTTTAAAATTATTTACTAGTAAGAAAAATATCTGAATATTTTTTATAAAATGATTCTCAATAATGAAGCAAGATTAAGAAATAATATAGGTAATAGTAATTGTTTTTTGTACTAAATATTATAAAATCTGTACTTAAAAAATTGTCACCTCAGGCTATTTACTTTGTCTTTTTTCTCCTTTAATTAAAGAACATTTACTTAATTCAATTTGATAAATATTTTTGAGGGTTTGTCATGCCCAATGCACTTTTCTGACAATGAGAAATCATAAAGGTACAAAATTTAATTATTGATCTTCTGTTACCACATGTCCAGTGGAGACCCTGACATGCACAATTTTTGAAAGTAAAAAACAGTTCCTGTTATTTTTCCCTTATTATTTAGCCCTACACCCTGTTTCCCTTTGAATATTTTCTATTTCATAATATCCACCATACATTCGAGAACTTATTTACATCTTTATTTTCTCTTATCAGAAAAAAGATACGATATTTACACTTTTGTGACCTATTTATTTATACTGGTACAAATTTTCATTGTTGAGTGCAATCATGATGTGTATACATAATGTATCAATAAATATTTGAATTAAAAAAAAACAAACAGTTCCTGTTAAGTTCCACAACACACATGCTGACAAGCAGCACATAAAAGTTTCTAGCTCCCACCACACTCAAATCAATGAATTAATAAGACTTTCACAGACTAGACAGCATCTGAGTCTGGAAGAATGAGCAGAATTTTCAAAAAGGAACAATAAGGATTGAGCAAAGATTTGAAGAAATGCAGTGAATGAAGTCTGGGGATGCAGCTGGTTCGTGGAGAACATAGGAGGGGTTCCCGTGAGCTCCCAAAGCCTGCTGCACAGTGAGTGCTACTCTGCAGGCCCCGTGAGGGCCCAGGCCAAGGAAAAGCAGAAGGAGTGGTCAAATTGTGTTCCCCCAAGGGACATTCAGTGACGTCTGCAAAAGTAATACACCCAAGAAATAATTACAGGTTAGCATAATATTAATTCAGAATCACATTAACATTAATTCAGAATCCCAGTACTGACATACTCTATCACATCTCAGCAATGGAGATGACTATCTTGCTAAGAGAGAATAAAGCTCACACTGTCACAGTAATAAGCTGTTCCAGGTCAGTTGGGGCATAGGTTTTCTGTAAGAAAGATGCGAATAAAAGAGGGGAGAAGTCTTGACTAAGAAGGTCAAGGCAAGAAAATGTGGCCTTTTAATGGTTAATAATGGATTCTCTAAGAATTGTTAAAAGTAGGAAAAAAGAAAACTAACAGTTAAATTATCCTAACAGGACTGGAATTCCTTGGGAAAGGCTCCAGCAGGAAGGAGAACTACATATTACTTTAACAATCCTATCAAGAGATGATGACATTAAGAACACAGTATTCAATTGACAAGAAAGAAGATGTGAGATTGTCTTGTAATGACATTGTTTTTTGTTGTTTTAAAACAGAATCTCACTACATAGTTCTGGCTGGCCTTGAACTCACAGTAATTCTCCTTCCTCAGCCTTCCACGTGTTAGGATTACAGGGCGATGTCATTACACCTGGCTGAGGACATGCTGGCAGGAGAACAGGGCTAGTTGGTGGGCACTGCAACTATCTTTGAGAGAAAATCTAAACTTAAGTTGAAAAGGCATTGGGAATTTGGATATGATGTTCTGACATCTTTAGCAAGGATATGATTAAAAAACAGAAACTTGTAAATTCCATTACTGTCAACTCATGGTTATTAGTTTTGTTTCATTATCAAAAGCCTATAATTCAACTGACATGTCTACAATTTTGATATACATTTTTGTTACAAAAAGGACAAAATATGAATCCTTCTTGACTTTATTTCTTATTGTAAATCACATATAGAAATCATTTAGTGATAAATACTTCTGGTGATTTCTTCTTGAGGCTAATCTCATATTCTTCTGCCTACCTGGGGAGACACAAGGCTAGATTCTAAAGAGCTTATTTGGTAGGTAGGGAGTCCTGACTAAGTAATACAATAGCTTCTCACTTACTCTCGAATTGAAACTCTCTTTTGTAAATGGCATTAGTCACTATTATTGTGCAATACAATTATAATTGTGACAGAGGTAAACATAGCTAGCTTTTCTGTATTAATTTAATTCTGCTACTACTGAAAATATTTTTGGCTTGAAGATATACTGGCCATTTGATTTCATAAATGATGTTGGAAAACTAAAAGTGATTCTCCAAACTGTAACAATGAAATAGAAATCAAGATAAAAATATTATAACAGAAAAATATTGAAATATGAATACTATATCCCTTTGAAGATATTTGCAGAAAAACAGCAGAAATAAAGTTCATGACTGCCTTCGCATTTAAACATATACATCTTTAACATACACATACATGTTTGGATGTGTGTATACACATATTCTAGTAACATATGAAGCTGCAATTTAATCAGTGTGAACTTCTAAGATGTTAACAATTATAATATAATATAATATAATATATAGTTAATATAAATTAATATATTATTGAATTTTAAAAAATCAAAACTATGCCTAAATTAACATCAACTTGTCTGTTTTTCAATAACTGTTAAGTAACTATAAAGTACACACCATTGAGTTCATTATAATTCCTTGTATGTCCACTTCTCTGTATGCCTACGTTTATCTCAAAATAATAGAAAAAATATTTACTTACCAAAATAGTGGTAACAATAAGAGAGCGATTGGATAAGGAATCTGTGATATTAGCTGGTTTTCCCTTTTGACTTTCTGTCATATTCAGGCCACTGGCTGGATCCCAAGTTCCAATCTAGAAAAAAAAATATGTACTTTGTAAGCTGTCCATCGGGCCCCAAGAAAAGAGTCCACAGAGAAAGTCCAAGTCGCCAAAGCTTAGTGTTCATGGTTGCTGTGTTACCTGCTGTCATTAAAAGCTGCTTGTTCTAAGCAGGATTCACTTCTGTGAAGCGCGGCCAGTGAAGTGTGACATTAAAGAACAAAATGATCACTGCACTGCGGTAGCTGGTGTGGGAGCTTAATTTTCCATTCCATCTTTCACTCCCCAAGATAAACAACATTTGATGATACCTTGATAGCTGGCTAGAAACTCATGAATCATATATATCTCATAGTGTAATGGGTCTATCTCATCTGATTATAAAGCTAGAAAACCATATTATTCAAAGCTCAAAGACACAACAAAATCTGGGGATCCAGGAGAAGTTAATAGGTAGGGCACATTTAAGGGAAAAATGACTATATTATACATTACCCCTAGGCAGGGAAGAAGCACACCTAGAATTATCTCTTGGGCCTTTGAAAGCACTTAAAAATAATTCTGGAAAAGATGACAATGCCATCTCAGCTAGAGAACCTATTCCAATATTCTTTCTCCTATGCTATTTATATGGATTTTAATGAAACCATACACACTCTGTTCTCAGATCTTTTGTACACATTGAACTTGGTGTATGAGACGACACATACAGAATTTAAGTAAGACACTGCCACAGGACGGGGCATGAAGTGGTTTGTTGACACCTTCCCTGTTCTGTTAGGTTCTATCTGGTCATCATCAAAGGAGAATAGGAAAAAGAAGATGTAGGGCAGCGATCTTGTCCTGTACCTCCTCAGATCAGGGGTCATTCACAATGCAGTGTGTCTCTTACACTCTCTTTGAAAATAATCAAACTTATTTTTCTTAAGGAAAACCGAGTTACCCATTTATCTTTAAAATAAATCTGCATATAAAAAGTAGACTATTTAACAGTAAAAGTGATTTAAGCTGGTTACCCAAATGTGTTAACAAAACCTTATTAGTGCAGTCTTGTCCTTATAGATATAAAGACTTTTATTTTCCTTGTATCTAATTATATCCAATTTTTGATAACTTTTTCATTTGCAGGGTTTTCCTAGTATACTCTTAAGACATTTTCCCTTTACTTGAAGCATAAAAGTAGACATATTAGTTACTGCTGCTATTTTTTAAATGGTATCTGCCTTTACAAGGGACTCAAAATTCATATCTTTGCTAATGAGGCCTTGCCATATTTTCTCATGTTAATTTAACTTTTATTTTAGCATTAAAAACTATATGTCTCTGATATTTGTATCAATAAAATAAAAAGCAAAATAAGACTTTTCAGTAAAAAAAAAAAAAGAAATGTTTTCTTTCTTTTCCTTATTCAAACTAAATTACCTAATGGACAAATAATTCTTTATCTTAGATCATGACTACCACAATTTCAGGAGGTAATTATGAAATATAAGTCAAAATTTAATTTAGGTCAGTCAGGAAAAAAAAAGTCTTAGAGACAAGAAGGTAACATCAATGCACCAAACGGTTGCATGGCATCAGTAGTAGGACCTGACTATACGAAGAGTGCAGTTTGCAAATTCCACAAAATCTCAGGGCAAATTATTTCTCCTCACACCTGTTTTTTAAGTATAAAATCATGACCATAATCCATACCTAACACTTCACATAACCACAAGGCTGTGTGTGGCTTGAGCAGGAAGTCATGATCTTTGGTTCTGTTAGTATATGTTTGTAATACACAGTAAGCATATTTGCCATAAATTGATAACGTATCACATTTTGCTAAGATGTACTTCCTCTTCTTGTTCCTCCTATCCATTTTTTCCACCTTTTATCCCCTTCCAATCTTCAGAAAGTCCATCGCCTTCTTTCTTGTTATCTTTTGGCCTTTAAGTTACTTATTTGGGTCTCTCATAAAAGAAACACCATATGATACTTAGCCTTCTGTGTCTGATTTATTCATTTCAACTACATTCATTTTCTTACAAATGAATCAAATCTATCATTTCTGATTGAGTAATATACAATGCATTGTACATTTATAATTTACATAGTTATAGTGTGACACATATTCATTTTCTCTGTGCAAATAAGATGGGCAAATAAGCTAGTTCCAAGATGTAGCTATTATGAGTTGTGCTGCTATAATCATGGGTGCATGGATTCCTGTAGCAGATATCCCAGACTCTTTCAGGAAGACATGCAGAAAAGGAATAGCTGGGTCAAAAGAAATTTCAAGGCTTATTTTTTGAAGAATTTTGGTAATGATTTCTGTAGTCACTGTATTAATCTATATTCCCAACAAAAATGTAGATTCCATCCACCACCGCCACAGCTTTACTGGGACCTATTTTTTTTCCTTTTGCATTCTTGATAATACTCAGTTTTCTGGAATAAAATGAAATCAAAATGCTTATTTTACTTACCTTTCTCTATCCAATGGCCAAAAAAGTGCTGAACATCTTTAAATGTACTTATTGATCATTTGTACTACTGCTTTTGAGACATTTATTTCAATTGCCAGTTTTTGATTGGATCTTTTATTAATGGGATCTAATACTTTCACTTCTTTATATACCATAGATATTAATCTTTTTTCCAAGGAATAGCTAACAATTTTTTCCCTTTCTGTAGGTTGTCTGTTCATTCTCTTAGTCTTTTCCTTTTTGCAGAAGCTTTTGGATTTAATGTTATCCCATTTGTGTGTTGTTAATGCTACTTCTGGTGGGATGAGGGTTCTGTACAGAGCAGTTTTTCCTAAACTTATGTCTTCAAGAGTTTTGCCTCAGTGCATTCAATGTTCTTCTTCTTATATCTAGGTCTCCGAGCTATTTTACTTTTATGCAGTACAGGTTAAACAATAGTGATCTAGATTCATTCTTCTGCATGTGGTTTCACAGCACCATTTGTTAATGAAGCTATCTTTTCTCCAGGGTATATTTTTTAACTCTTTGTCAAATATCAGACAGATGGGTGTGCCTGAGGTTTGAGAAGATACTTCTTTTTTAACTGATATGCAACAAGTGTACACACTTATGGGATATAGTATGTTAATTTAATCCATATGTTAAATGTGAAATGATCAATTCTGGGTAATTAGCACATCCATATTTTAAAAGTGTATCAATTCTTTGTGTCAAGACTCCTCAAACTCCTTTTTTCTAGTTGTGCAAGCAATATAGAATAAATTGCTTCAAACTAGAACCACCCTAGAGAATATTAGGATTAATTATTTCTGTTTGTCATGTATAACTAGCAAGGTACCATGAGGGCTACTGTAGACCCTTTGCAGACCTGGGTGGGGTCGGAAGGAAGGGTGTAAACTTAGAAAGCCTGCTGCCCTGTAGGAGTATTTTACATTGAACATCACTAAAGAGCACTCCGGTGGCTAAACAGTACAGGTCAGCAGATGGTACTTTGTAGCAACTGCCACTTTCTCTCCCTGATCTGTAATTGATACCTATCATTCATTTGTTCTCTTCAATGTTATTTCCTTTCTCTTTTAACATTAACTTAATAGCTACATTTTTCTGCAGTATTGTTTTACTAGACATTGCAATGCAAAACACAAGTCGATGACTGTTGTCTATCTAGGGAAACTCTCGGGCATAATCAAAAGTTTGTTGACTTTCCAAAACAGCTTCTACTGTGAACTACTTCCTCTTTCATTTTATGCTACCCTACATGACTGGTTTTATAAAACAAAACAACAAACAAACAAAAATCTTGACTAAAATCAATAATTTAGTTCACTTATGTATATATCCTTGTGCAGTTCCATTCTGTCCCTTGTTTTTAATACTGTTGTACAAAAGTCAGTCAGAATAATTCATAATTACTGAAAGTTACAGCTTAGTTACTATCCTTTGTATATCCCAGTTTTTTTGCCTTAACGCTATCAAAATTTAGAATTTGTAGTGGCTTTAAAATGTGGAATCAAAAAGGATTTAGTACATTCCTAAGTTGTAGGATTCCTAGAGAATATGATCAAAGTTGAGAAAATGTTTTAATTTTACTTTGTTATAATGACAAGAACCAAGTATGAAGGTTGAAGATCAAACACAGGGCCTTCTATGTGACAGGCAAACCATACTTAAAAACCACTTCCCATAGGACTTAAGCACACACTTTTATTTATAAGTATCTGTTCATGCATTTTATTATTTAAATATAGATTTAGAGAATTAGACCTACTGAACACAAACAATAATTTGTTAAGACAGTATATGTCGTGTACTCCTATACTATACCCCCAGTCCCTGATTAGTTCCTTTTACTAATTTTTTCTTAATTCAAAATTGGAATTCTGATCTCAAAGTACCATAGACATGTAAAATTGTATGTCTATACATATAATTACATCATATATGGAAACTCTACCTTTGTTTTACTGGAACACTTAGGTTTACAAGTGTCTTTCTACTATAAATATTGACCTTACTCTCAAACAAAAATATAACACAGTTTGGATAATAAATCATAAAATCAGCCTAATTTTGAAAATTAAACCCTATATAAAGTACAGCAGTGCTTCAAAGCACAAAGAATTGCAGAGAATTATCACTATGTTCATTTTTATTTATATTCATATTCTGGTTGGGT
Organism: Petromus typicus; assembly: GCA_004026965.1. Classification (NCBI taxonomy): domain Eukaryota; kingdom Metazoa; phylum Chordata; class Mammalia; order Rodentia; family Petromuridae; genus Petromus; species Petromus typicus. Next base: position 30,915 of record PVIR01006449.1, read on the forward strand.
CTTGAATTTGTTCTTGCTATAAAAAGTGTATATTTATCATTATCAATGGAAGAAATTCAGTCATAAAGAACAATGCAACTACTACTTGTAGGAAAATGAGTGGAACTGAATATCCTGAAGTTAAGTGAAATATATTAGATTCAGAAAGGCAATATTGCATATACCCACTAGTATGTGGGATCTAAAAAAGAAGAGATGAAAATAGAAAGGAAACTGTAATGACAAAATAAAGGAATAAATAAGTAGAAAGGGGTATAAGTGATGACAAGAGGAGGATGAATATGATCTAAATATACTATGAACATTAAAACTCAATATTTTAAAAAATAGTAGACACAAATAAACATAGATAAAATTCATTTTAAATAATTATACATATTTATCCACATATTTATTAGAATTTTTAAACCTAGATATCATAATAGATTAATGAGTACATGATATTATTTTCCTTTGCAAATAAGGAAATTGAAGAATATGGCAATCATGAAATTAAACTTATTTTACACTTAATACAAGAATTTCCTCCTACTATTAAACATTAGTCAAACTCATACTTTTATTGGTCACATAAAGTGAACATTATATGAACAAACCATGCTTTAACTATCATTTCACATAGGTCTTTATTGCACACATTTATTTATGAATATTTGTTTATGCATTTTATTATTCAAAAATAGATTTAGGGAATTAGAACTACTGAATACAAACAATAAGTTGGTAAGACAGTATATGTTGCCAAGTAGCTTTTTAGAATTATTTCTCTACTTCTTCCTAAGGATTTATGGCAGTTCCCAAAAGACAAACATCTTTTCAATAATTCATGTTTTATTTTTAATAAGTAATTTGCATAATTTGTTATTTTACATGTTTATAGCAGTTATAACTTTATTTCTAAATAGTGTTTTACTGATGTAAAATCATCATTTCTACTCCAATAAAACATTATACCTTGGGCCAGGGATTTAGCTCAGTGGAACTGCATGTGCCTCACAAGCACAAAGTCCTGAGCTCAACCCCCAATACCACAAAAAAATTACCTAAACTTTTAATATTTGTTACTAATCATACTCACCTTGCTTCATTATTTGTACATTTGATTGGATGATAAATCATTATCTAAATTTTCATTTTTAACATATTCCTTCATTTTATGCATTTTTTCCTTTTATTAAATTTTGTTAAAGTACAAATTTTCAAAGTAGGTGTTTATTATCCTCTGAATTTCTTCTGTGTCGATAATTTCTCCTTTCTCATTCCTAATAGCATAGATATAAGCCTTTTCCTTCCTTTGCTTGATAAGTTTGGCTAAGGGTCTATCAATTTTGTTTGTCCTTTCAAAGAACCAACTCTTCAATTCATTGATTTTTTTTGTATCATTCTCTTAGTTTCTATTGCATTCATTTCTGCTCTGATCCTTATAATTTCTTGCCTAGCGCAAGCTCTGGGTTTGTCTTGCTCTTCTTTTTCTAGTCGCTTGAGGTTCAGCATTAAATTGTTTATTTAAGCTTGCTCTGTTTTCTGGATGTAGGCAGTCACTGCTATGAATTTTCCTCATAGAACTGCTTTCATTGTGTCCCATAAATTTCTATATGTTGTACTGGGGTTATCATTTAGTTGTAAGAACTGTCCAATTTCTGCTGTGACCTGTTGGTTGGTCAGCAGAGTGTTGTTCTGTTCCCATGTGTTTGTGAGAATCCTGAACTTTCTTTTGCTATTCAGCTCCAATTTCAAGGCACTGTGGTCCGACAGTATACAAGGGATAGCTTCAATCCCTATGCATTTACTTAAACCTCTTCTATGAACCAGCACATGGTCTATTTTGGAAAATGAATCATGAGCAGCTGAGAAAAATGTAAATTCTGACTTTGTGGGATGAAATACTGGAACCTTGGGTGGTGCCATTAGATGCTGCACACAGGGCTGGGACCTGACTGCCTTCAAGACGATTGCTCTGAGTGCACCCAGGGACATTCTGGGAAAAAGCTACTCAGCAGAGTCCCCCAGAACCTCTGGCAGCACCAGCAGATGTGGAAGTACAGGGCTGGGACCTACTTGTCTCCACGCCATCTGCACTGAGTGTATCCAGGGACATTTTATGTAAAAGGTGTGTAGAAGAGTCTTCTGGAACCTCAGGTGGGGCAAGTAGATGCGTGTACACTGAGTTGGGGCCTGCCTGCTTCCGCATCCACTATAATGAGCATGCCCAGGGACTTTCCAGGTAAAGAGTACACAGAGGAGTCTGCTTAAACCTCACACAGCACTTTTAGACTCTGAGGCCCAGGGGCGGGGTCTGCCTTCCTCCACGCCCACCGCATTGAACAGACCAGTGATACTCTAAGTGAACTAGGCACCACTGAGTCCACAAGAACCTCAAGTAACACAAAATATACACCAGTGCCTGGGGCTGGGACATGTGAGCCTCAACTACCAGTGCTTTTCAATTAAGGTGATCTGACCCTACGGTTTGAGTTCCTTTTTTCAATTTTAAGGCAAGGTCTTGCTATGTAATTCAGGCTGATTCTGAACTCAGCACCAAAGTTTGGGAAGAAATCAAACTCACAGCAATTGGAGATCCTTCTCCCTCAGTCTCTTGAGTGCTGTGACTACAGGTATCCCACACTATGGCAGGCTATTGTGTGGGTTTTCTTATAAACTAGCTCATAAATAAATATCTTAATGTGCTGCTTTCTGGAATGAGTCCTATATTTCACCTTGCCCCTTTCATATTGCTTATTCTTTGCTATTTCCTTTCAAGTCAATAAAGTTTTAGTGAATTATTCTTCTGTGATAGTTTTGGAGGTAATCCTACTAATTTTTATTTTAATTTAAAAGAAAACTATCATCACATGTTTTTTTCTGCGTCTGTTGAGATCAATCTATGGTTTTTGTTTTTGATTCTGTTAGCATAGTATATGAAAAAAATAACCTAGAGGAAAATTGCAATAGAAGGCCTGTATGTCAATCTGATAAAAGCCATCCATGACATCTATTGACCAATAGGCAATATCATTCTAAATGGCCAAAAACTGCAATCCTTCACTGTAAAAATAGGAGCAAAAGAAGCCTCACCATCCTTATTCAGCATAACTCTAAAACATGAGCTGGGACAATTAGAACAGAGGAGAAAATGAAAAAATAGAGATAAGAAAGGAAGGAGTTAAACTATCACTATTTGCGGATGATATTATGTTCTACATAAGGAGACTTGAAAGTCCACCATAAGATTCCTAGATTTAATAACTAAATTCAGTAGAGTAGCAGGATATAAAGTTAATACTCACAAATCATTAACATCCTACAAACATATAAAAAATTTACTAAAAGAGAAGATAGGGAAGCTACAACTTTCACAATAGCATCAAGAAACATGAAACACTTAGGCATCAATCTAATGAAATAAGTAAAACTATACTCCTCTGGAAAAGGAGACTGCAAAGGATATCAGAGAATAGAAAGATACCCCTTGTTTTGGGGTAGGAAAAACCAATACAGTGAAAAAGGCCATATTTGGAACAGTTTCATACAGATTTAATGCAATCCTGATCAAAATATCAAAATCACATTTCACAGAACTACCCTAAAGTTATAAACCCTATCTTGCTGATTGAATAGACAGTCACAAACTGTTTATTTCTCTAGCAATTGGTCCACCCATTCTTTCTGGGTAATTTCCAGAGCAGGTCTCTCCAGCCAGGGTGAGACATGAATAGCTACACATATGTTGCAGGTTTCCTTTCTCTGCATTGTTGGGAATTTAGAAACTTTATTTTTCCTCTCTTGTTTCAAATGGTGAATATTTAAATAACAGAGCTAGTTAATTTCATTACTGTCCAAGAGTCATCAAGAGCCAACTTTAGTAGTTTTATACTTTCAGTGAACTCTGTGTTACAGTGATATCTTTGAAGTTTTATCAACTAATTTCTCAAAGACAAACAGTAAGTATTTCTTAGGAAGGCTTATGTGCTGCCTGCCAGTGAAAATTCAGAGTGCTGTGCCATGGACTGGGAACAGGGCTCTGCGCACAGCTAGTGGGTCCATAAGGACAGAATAAGAGCACTCTCTTGATCAGCTTCTGACCACCAACCACCAGGTTCCCTGGGATTTGGATTTCATCATTGAAGAACTACAGTGGTCATGAGAATGGTGAATAAATACATCATTATGAAACAGAATGACTAATGCAAGTATGTGCTCATTACATTAATGATTTTTAGGTTAGCGGGGAAAATTCAACCATTATACTAATTTAAGAATTAAGAAACTATCAGTGGTTTTGTTTTTTAAATAAAATTTGAATGGATAAATTAAAAGTTAATAAGACAAATGATAACATTCAACTGAGGACCACTTTTAAGGACAAAAGTATAGTTCTCATTTATTTAGATTTGAAGTTAACTCAGTGGTTTATCTTCATATTTAATACATGTTTAATTCAAAATTAGTGCTTAAAAGAAAGAGGTCAACATGTGGTATTCTCTGATGAATGAAAACAAGAATTCATTCTTGCCTATGAACCAAATAAAAATTGTGAATCTTAACCCAGACAACCCTAAAAATAAGCATCATACAAAAACTGTTTACTTGAAGATACTACACTTTGAATGTTTAAATTATGAAAAACCATAAGAGCTTTTGTTTTGTCAAACAAAAATTTTCACATAATTCTGAGATGATTGCATGATAAATTTATGTAAGGGTTAGATAAATTAAATGGTTAACATTGCCAAAAATATACAGTCTGGGATATATTTTGACTTTTTAAAAAGCAAGCAACACATTACTGGCTTAGTAACTGCTGGTTAACATCACCACTAACATGGCTTTCCTACAAGGAAGGAAAAGAAATCTCTGTTCCCAAGAATGTCGGTTGCAGTTGCTATGGGGACCAGGGTATCAGATGCCATCGAGAAAGGCAGATAAAAAGTGTTGCATATTAGGTGGCTGGAAATTTATGAAAGAAATATCTCTCACCTATCTCGGGAAGATTTGCAGATTTAGATAAATTTTGAAAACTGTAAATTGTATTCAGACACCTTTCTCCTTGGGAATTAATGAGTACAGAAATCTTTAGGCAAAAAAAAAAAAGCTCAATAATAAAGATTTCCACTGAAATTACAACTTTTTTCATTAAAAACATGCCTACAAAATTCTTTCAAAGGCTCTCTGAAAATGTTCTGTATTCTTTTGTTTTGTGTTGTTTTAAGGTTTTTTTGAGACAGGTTCTCGCTTTGTGGTTCAGGTTGGCCCTGAGCTCAGCCTAAAACTCAAATCACAGCAATCCTTCTGCCTCTGTCTCCAGAGTGCTGGGATTACAGGCATGAGCCACCATGCCTGGCACTGTGGTATGTGGTACTGGTTGCTGCTGGGTGTGAGTCTCTACACCCAGTATGGTATGTAGTTACTGGGGAATCGAACCTGGGTCCTTGCGCTTGCAAGACAGGCGCCAGAACCACTGAGCTATATCCCTGGTCCAATGCTCTTATACTTATAAATTCAGGTAGGCAGGGCTTCACCACTAATTGTTATCTTTTTCATGTATTATAAAACTATTTTAGTTCCAGAGAAAAGTCTGTGGATTATTAATAACTGTTTATATACTGGTAAGTAAAAATGTAAGCATTAAATATTTAGTAAAAATACTAAAAGTTGAAATGAAGTTTCACTTGAAATTTAACTATGACAAACTGAAACATTTTATTTATTTATTTGCTTGTTTATTTGGATTTTCTAAGACAACTTCTCACCATTTATTTCAGGCTGGCCTTGAATTCACTATGTGGCTCAAGCTGGCCTTGAATTCGTGGTGATTCTCCTGCCTCAGCCTCTGGAATTCTTGGACTATATGAGTAGTCTACACTTGGATAGATAGATGTAAACAGTTTGAAGGTTTGCACTGATGGGTGAGAGTGCTTTACACTATATATTAATGTTATTTACGTTGCTATTTAATGAATGTTAATAACATTCATGTATTTATTTTTTATGTATTTATAAAGTCTTCACTGTATGTAAGACAACTAATTAATACTACATGCATAATTTTGGACACTTTTACTTTTTAAGGTTTTTCCCTAAGGATACACAAATTAAAGGATGAAGTTTTACTATTAAATCATGCTTGAAACAAACACTTCCAGTCCCCTCAGAACTCTTGCTGGTCAGATAAATTTATTGGTGTTTTATTTTTCCACCATTATTTTAATATTATATAGAAATATAGTTGTAACAAGGATTATTAGACTCTTTCCATTTAGAAAGAATTTTAGTGTTCACTCTCTACCTTAATACAAATGTCAAATTCATGAGAATGCCCACAAAATAATCAGAACAGAAAGAAAATAGCTAAAAAAAATTATATGGGAAATTTTTCATTTATATCTTGACTTATAAGAAAATATTATTTGTTTGTACAAATGAATCAGATATAACAATGATAGTTTTTTGGTAGAACACATGAAGTCTTTGAGATAAAACAGGAGGCTCTATAAGTCAATTTAAGCATATGATAGGATGAAATGATCTTACTTAATTGCTGCATTACACTCCCTTATAATAATTTTCTAAGTACCAATGATCATTTTCCCCAAAAGAACGTTTGAGTAACTTCTTAGAAGGGAAATTTACCATTCTCCTGCTATATCATTAACTCATTATGACCCTATTTTATGAAAGAACAATTCTATATGTGATGTAAATTGAGCCCCTCTAAGTTATATTTAAAGGATCTTTTGAATGTTTTTATAGCATATTCTCACCTTAGACGTGTTTCATTTTATCTCAAACTTATCTTTCCTAAGCCCATCGCTAAGCTTCAGAGATTGATGCAAGTAGAGCATCAATCCAGAGACGAATCACTTCCCGGTTACATATTCCACGAAAATCCTCTCATTTTTGTGTCAATATCGAAGATATTTTATACTTTTCAGATATCTATTTTATTTGCCTACTTATTTTTAATATTTCTTTTGTTCCCTCTACATAACTTCAGTATTTCCACTATCAGACAACATACAAATGAAAAATGGTCTGACCAGGTATGACAAAATTTTACCAGGCACCCATACAGTAACCAGTGTAGAAGCTAAATCAGAACCTTAGCATTACCCTTCACAGATCAGATCTTTCCTATACTTCCGGCTTCGCTGTGTCTTACCATCCTTCCAAAGCAAGATCGGACAGAGAAAACCTGGTACATCCTCTCAGCCGATCCCCAAAGTGCCGGGGTTCCTCCTGATCCATAGGGTCTTCCTCATTCCAACTTCTCCAGTCCAAGCACACCCTCTTGGTGGCGCATTTCTTCTACTTCTGCTACTGACTTTCCTTACTCTCCTGACAGCTTTTGAATCTGTTCAGAGAACCTGATGGCTGCCGACTCCCTTCCTCCAGGAAGCATTGAATAACTTTTGCTTGGTCTCATTTGAGTAAATTTTATTTTCATACCACAAACTTATAAGAAGAAAAAAAGGAAAGTCTATCAATAGGGTAATGGTGCCTTTTATTCTTCTATCTAAGAAGAGAGGGTCAGATATTTTTCAGCACACTGTTTATGAAGCCAGACTTGTAAGTTTGGGCCTCGCTCTGTGATCTCCCCTAAATACTGTGTTTCTGTGAAGTCTTGACCCTCAGCCCCTGCCCACTAATTCCTTGACTGATGACTTTCCCTGTTCCCTTGTCAGAGGTATGAATTAGAGAAGGAAAGAGCACAGTGCCCTGCTACTGTACTGGAGAACAGCTCAGAGTCATACACTTGAATACACATCCTACATGAAGAGTCTCTCACAGGTCGCATGATATCCTTCATTCATTCAACAGACAATAAATAGTTCTTGAGAACATACTGTGTATAAGACACCTTTCAGGCCTTAAATACATAATAGTGAAAAGGGTGAATATTTTTGTCTAGCTGAAGACTTCTGGCTAAGGAGGTATCCCTTTTTCACAAAAGAAATTATTACACTTAACTATATGCAATTATACATTTTGATATGAACCAAGAAGGAGACATATATTTAAGGAGAAATCCCTCAGGTGATTTCTCCAGACAAAGAAGACAAGCACAGATATTCTAGGTTAAGGAAACACTTTTCACAAATTATTGGAAATTTCTTGTGAAGAAATAAGCAATGGCCAGTATAGCTCAAACGCAGAAAGTATCTAACAGGGTGGTCAGAGGGCAATGATGCTTTGCAATCATATTTATATTTTAATCCAAATTCAACTGGAATCCATGGAAATGTTTAAACAGGAACAATACAGACAGATTTGCTTTGAAAAACACCACTCTGGCTGTGCTGTGGTGGGTTGGGGAGTAGGTTATTGAGGCAAATAGAGCAAAAAGGCTTGGGCGGGCTCCACCATAGGGACACAAGGTAAACCCTGCTCTGACTTTGATGGAGCAGTGAGTGTGGTGAGAGAGTGTGAATTTATTTTGAAAATAGAATAGACGATGTGGTCTCTGAGCTGACCAGAACCCCATTTACTCTGACTTTTCCTCTTCTCGAACACTCAGCTTAAGAATCTTAAACAGGAAAAAACTACCGCGTCAATGACTGAGCAGACAGGGACTGGAAGAGCACCTTTCCTTTCTTCCAGTTTCCCTCCTCTGCTCCAGGGAGGCACTGCCAACCCCAGAGACCCCGTTTGGCTAGATGGCAAAGGCTGTGTGTGTGGTATTCAGTCTGGAAACACAGGCAGCTCACTATGATGAGTTTTAACCAGTGCCTGCGGCAAGACGGAACTGACTTCCTCGTTCTGATCCACAGCCAATATCTCCATGGCCAGACCATCCATCTCAACTTAAAACTGAGTTCTCTATGCAGCTACCTTCCCTCCTGGTCGCAGGGAACATATTCCTTTTTTTAATTTTTATTTTTCTAGTTTATGTGTTCTGCCAGAAGCCTATGTTGGTTTGGGTTTCCTCTTGACTATTTTAATCTTAAGGTTCACATTTCAGTAAAATGCTTCAAAATCTATCATGTTAATGACATTAAAACAAAATACTTATCTTTCATTTTTATCACTTGTAATGTCCAATCCCACTTTTTTGTTTTTATTTTAGTCATATAGTTTTATGAGACAGTGTATCAGTATGCAGTTCAAGATGGCCTTAAACTCACTGGGTAACCCAGGCTTGCCTTCCACTCACTGCAGTCCTCCTGCCTCAACCTCCCAAATGCTGAGGTTACAGTTGTACATCACCTGGCCTGATTTCATATTATAATTTTATAATTTCACTCACTATGAAGAGATTCCCTCTGCTATTGTATAACTTACTTGTAAACACAAAATGGATTCTTTAGAGGACTTAATTGATATGAGTCAAAGATGATCCATGCAAAATAAGAGAAGGACAACTATGCCTGAGGAAAAAATAATGAAGTTAGCTTTGTATTTTTCTTTTTTTTTTCCATTTAGGTATGACAAGACAAAATTGAACACAGTTAAAATTTCTAACTTCCATCCCTACAAAGTTTGTACTTTCAAATTCTTTGGGCCACTTTGATTTATAACTTTAAACTGTTCAAAAGAAAAAATAATTTTTGACATATGAAATTTGGAAAAGAGAATTTAGGTTGAAGATGAAGTTCACACACTCCATTGTGATAAAAAACAGAGTTTAATCCAAGCCATCTAGTTCATCCTTTATTGATCATCCGCATCTATAGGCTCTGTGAAGGTAGGAAAGCTATCATTTTCATCTCTGCATTAATAACTCTACTTTTCAGGGAAAAGTTAATGTCACAAAGACATATGAGTCTTCATGAGGCAGGTCCCCTTTTGATCTGATCAGGTGAAGATGTGGTGTTTTAGAGGCAGCAAGTATCTTGTTCACAAATAGTAAATGCTAGAGTGAGGCTTCTAGTCCAATTTTCTCAACTGAGACTGTGAATTCTTCACCAGTCTACTAAAGGATGAACACAAGAACCCTTCGCTAATGAGCAGTACTTTAGTACTCTAACTCAGAGTCAAGTCTGCCAAAATGGCACTTCTAATTATCTTAAGTTTAAGATGCTTAAACAAGAAAAAACTAGCATGTCAGTGTCTGAGTCGAAAGGGTGTGAAACAACACCTACTTCTTTTCTTCCCTGTTTCCCTTTTATGCTCCAGAGAAGCCACTGCCAACCCCCAGAGATCATGTTTGCACAGAAGTGACTATGTGTGCAGAACAGCTTATGAAACTATTATCTGATCTTTTTATTTTAGCCAATGTCTTCAAGTACTAATTTATCATATTTTTTAAATTTTGAGAAAAGTCTTAGTTTCCCTTTCTTTCTAACTTATCATCACTTATTGCCAGCTATCTTCTCATCAAAAGAGATGTATTTTTTCACTGTTATTCTTCCCAATTGTTACTTCCTTTCCAACCTTTAATTTATGCCTTTATCATAAGTGTCTTTCCTTCCACCTTTTAACTTCTTCAAAAATATCACCAGTGCTTTGCTAGTCCTTGACTAAACAACTTTGGTGAAGGTTTAGTCAACAGTTTACTGTTTTCTGTCACTGATTATCCATATCTTATTTCTGTGTAGAATTGTTATAAATTCTTGGTCACATAAGAGGTCATTTCCAGTTGTAGTATCTTCCTAAGTAACTTGGAGCTTCCTGGATCTTCTCTCCTTGAACTCTCATGGTATACAAATACATCACAGTAGCTTGAACTGGCATTCATGGTATAAATCTAAGCTAACATTTTAACTCTCTACTCCATTTACATCCCTCACGTTGCACGTGTTCCTCTGTGTATATACATAAAATGATTAAGTCAAGTCCCATGAAATAGCTTTCCTCACACTATGAACTCCTTCAGGAATGCCTCCATGTCAAGTTTTAATAATTTTGCATTATTCAAAGTCTAATTTGGAGTACATCATTTACAGTGACTCTCTAAACCTCTGTTAGAGAATACTCACTTGAGTTCTTTAAAAAGCTCTTCATTGCAATGTGTGATGTGTTATCTATCTTTTGAGTAAAAGTACTCATGCAATAAATTTAACAAAATAAATTTTCAGTTTTTGGAAGTTACTATAAAAATCAGGAAATTTATCAGTAACACCCATCCTGTATTACCTTGCTTTCAATATGGTAGATGATTGCATGTACTTGGACACCAAAAAATCCGTTACACATGCATACCATGAGCCATATTTGAGCATACAGAAAATGTCTTCAGTGTCTTCTGTTTTGATGGCAAGGTAAGACTAAGTCTGTGATAATAGAAGAAATCACTACTTTTATGCTGCTGTGTTGAAATATGAGCAACACTCAAAGCTCATCTTAGAGAGTTGGCTATTTCAAAAAAAGATAATGACATCCAGAGTAAACAATGTAGTATTGTCCTCTGGAGCTGACTAAACTCTATCATTATCAAACCTAGTATTGTATAAAATAAGTGTTTTCATCTAAGAACAAGGTTATTCAGAAGGGACTGGCTCATCACTGTTTCAGTTTCATAGTTCTTTTATAGTTTTCTATAAAATTTTCTCCATTTTGAATGTTCCTGATGAAAGGAAGAGACTGAACTGTCAAAGGAAAGAAGGCATACCTCTCTCATCAAGACAGACAAAGTGGCTGTGATGTGCTTATCTAAATTAGCAACACTAAAGAAAGCCTGTTTGTCTCTGTTCTGGTACTTCAGTCATCATTTGAATACGCTGTTTTCGCCAAAGCTGAAAGAGTCATTCCTCTGACACAATTTCCTTTTCAATTCCCACTAGTGTTTAATGCTTTATGTTCAGTTGCTAGATGGAACATATTTTATGATCCTTACAGCATTTATCACAGTCAAATAGAATTTTTCCTTAGTTCTCCTTAAAACATATATCTGTTATTTTTTAGTTGATCTAGCTAATACACACATGCATATATATATATATATATGTAATACATACACATACACACATATATGCACTACAAGTGTAAGAAACCTTATAGAAGTGTTCATTATGTAAACACACACCCAAATTCCTTGTCTGTATTTTATACCAATACCCAAAACAGAATGAAGTAACCCAGTGTGATATTTGACACTTATGTTCATACCTAATTTAGTTCATGTACATTAATTTAGATAGCTCACTTGATGGTAATATGACAATAAAAATATACTTGCATATTTAATCCTGTTTTGCAGCTAATTCCTAATAGGACAATCTTTGCAAACAAAAGCCATTATAAGCTGAATACACAAAGACCTATATTCAACCAAATATGTTCTAATTATTGCATCAAATACTAAGATTATATGCAATTCTAAGCATACAAAGTTACTTAACATTGTATACATTTTAAAATATATAATGAATAACTAAAATATTTAAAGTGTCTTAAGATACCTGTCCCCTTTAATCCCACCAATTATTCTCTATGATATAATAACTTAAGGATTTATAGTTTTAAATTACCTTATAAAGTTAATAGTAAAATATGATTACAGCACATATTACTTCTTCCTTTGTTAGGACATGTTTCATTTGACATTTAAAGCAAAATACCAAGAATGACTGACGTACCTTTTCCAAACCTTCTTCCTTGAGACTGATAACGTCCAAATCAAAATCTGTTCTTAAGCCGTTGGTTTTGTTGAAAGTTATTCTGCCTGTGAGGCCTTCCCAATGAGCCTACAGAAAAAGAAAATGAACAAACAAAAAATCCACAAGATTAATAAGTAGGTGAACACAGAATATGTAATTATTTTCATTATTTCTCATGAATTTAAATTGCTATAAATTTTTTAAAAAATATTTTAACTTATCTCTGAAGTTTAAAGAACTTTTTTTTCTAAATGCTCCAAGTTGCAGTATTAAATTCACTGATAGCTCTTCATGCATAATTTGTTGGCTCCTCCAAGTTGAGTAAACATTTGAACTTCTTTAAGCAAAAAAAAAAAAAAAAAAATCTTCTAAAATTAGTTCAAGTTACATGTTTTCTCCTATTTTACATTTGGAGATGACTTGGATAAAAACTTTAAATGATGCAATGAAAATTCATAAATATAGTGTTTGAAAGAATATAGTCAGTCTAAAAATAAATTAATCCCAAAATTATAATGGATAATATTTCAATAATTATTAAAAATGAGTATAATTATCACAATATTTCTTAGCTGCAATGTGTGTTTCTCAAGGGCTCATCTGCATAAATTCCAAAATAGTTTTAATTAATTATAAATAAAGTATAAAATTATATCACATCTCCATTAAAGTTTAACAAATGTCAATTGGTTTAGAGAAAAAAATAATTTTCTCTCTAATTTCTTCCCAGAAAAATTTAGGGTGGTTAACAAAATTGTATAGTAGTAGCTAAGTAGAAAAGGGGTCCAAAAATACAGTAATAAAAGAGTGGGATAGTAACACAAATCTGTGGTACAATGATCATAAAAATTTTCACCATTAACTACTAAAATTCTATCACAGTTTCCATGTTGAACCTCATAGTTACCAAAGCAGAAAAGAAAATACTATTCAGGACCCTGTTCAACATACCAGCTGCTCAGGAAAAGTAACTTCCCTGGTATTGAGACCTAAGAAAAAGGTCTCTTGTTAATTTTCATAAGGGAAACACTGTATGAGGTTCTTAATTACATCCTACAATAAATACAGTAGGGAATGTCTTTTTTGTTTGTTTGTTTGTTTGTTTTTTGAGACGGGGGTCTCACTTTGTAGTTCAGGCTGGCCCTGTGCTCAGCCTCAAACTCACATCACAGTAATCCTCCTGCCTCTGCCTCCCGAGTGCTGGGATTACAGACGTGAGCCACCATGCCAGGCACTGTGGTATGTGGTACTGATTGTTGGTGGGCGTGAGTTTCCATGCCCAGTATTGTATGTGGTTACTGGGGAATCGAACTTGGGTCCTTGCACTTCCAAGACAGGCACCGGAAGCACTGAGCCAAACACCCAGCCCTTATAATTCATTTTTTTTTTTTTTTTTTTTTTTTTAAATTATCTTTATTGGTACATTAAATATACACATCATGATTGCACTCCATAATGGGGATTTGTACCAGTATAAGACACAACTTAATTCTCATTTTTTCCCATAGCCCCACCCACCCTACCACCCCCCCATATATATAAAATTTGTTTCTTTACTTTCAGAAAAATCAAAGCTGAGTTTAAGTAATCATGAGAAGTACACTAAGCTAAGAAAGGACCTTCATTCATAGTATGAACAGAAAAAAATCCATATGTTCGTGCATATGTGTACTTTTTAGGGGCTTTCCACTTTTCTCTTACTTCAGGGGTGACTGGCCTATAGTTATGATAGATACAGTAAAACATTATATATGGGCATAAAAATGGCTTCATCAGAAAAAGTGAAATACATATTGCAAGTGAAATACATGACTGCACATTTAATTTCCAAATGATGGATGTAAATAATTACACATTAATCTTCACACACTAGATATGATTTAAGTATTATATAGGTAATATTTAGGTTAAAATGCATTTTATACTTTATTGGCTAAAATATAAGAATTCTTTCAATATCTGTATGGTTAACTAGGTGAAATGAATACAGATTGCTGGGCATGGTGGCTCACGCCTATAATCCTAGCACTTGGGAGGCAAGGCAGGAGGATTACTATGAGTTTGAGGCTGGCCTGGGCTACATAGTGAGTTCAGGACCAGTGTGAACTACAGAGCAAGACCTTGTCTAAAAAAAAAAAATAAATTAATACAGACTAATATTCACAAAGATTAAAAAATAACATCAAGGTGTTGATCAGAAATCAAGGTGCCATGGGTCATACGCATTCACACTGTTGCAGTGATATAGACATTTTTAATAAATTTCCATTTATTGATAATAAAACTAACATGCCTATATCATTTAATAAGACATTAATTTATATTTGGGAGAAAAGGGGAAAGCTTAATTTAAAATACAAAAGTAGAAGGCCACCTGTTAGAAACTGCAATAATCTTACTTTGCTCAGTTCAGGAGAAAAGCAATGAGGCTGTATCTGCTGTCACTCACCTCCTTGATCAAGCTCATGAAACGGGTCCCAAAGCGCCAGGGCTTGTGCCGATTACATTGCAAGGAGCTCACCGTCATCTGGGGAAACTGCTGCACAGCCACAGACACGACATGCACGGCATCGTACATGAGGGCAGCGTCCGTCTGCAGGCAGAGGGAGGAAACACAGTCACTGCACATGTGGAACCTGGGCTAGGGTGTGTGGAAGTGGAGAGATGGACGAGGTGAGAATTATGATTCAGTTTTTATTTAAATGAAGCAAACATTTTCTCCAACATTTTGACTTTCTTAACAAAGATGTACCAATTAAATTGCTCCATGAGCTTCATTAGAGTCTGTACAACACTGATCCTTTCTTTGCCACTGTCAGAAGCCAGTTACACATGGCGCCGGAGTCCCTGCTGATGCCGGAAATATGTAAAGACATTCTTTGTTTCCTTTTTGCACTTTCCTTGTATCTGTCTTATTTTGGCTCCACATGAGCATGCACACACGCTCACATATGTACACAGAGTGAACGCAGTTACAGATGTTTGTGTAACTCACATGTAGCATGTGGAGAAATAAGCAAGCAGTTCCCTTGTGTAGGAGGAGGAGAAGAGACTGAAAGATTCATTCAGAATGTTTAAAGATATCAACTGATTTTCTCACAACCAAATTTTTCAAAAACTTCAATTGCAGAAATGATGCTACTGTTTTGAATCTCAATAGTCGCATTAATCCCTTTTTAAGAAACTAAACTTAATCCATGGAGCTATTTTCTTTCCCTAACATTTCCATATGAATAGAAGTTCATTTGCTTCTTCAAGTAAAATGAATATGAATTCTACTCTGTTGCACCTGCTCAAATGACCAGCCCCTTCAGAGGTTGATGGTAAAAAATAAAACGCTGATAAGTTACAACAAACCAGAGGCTCAGGGAATATCAAACGCTGTGTTAAATGGACCCTCACACGTGCTTGACGGATCAGGGCCAACCTCACTACCTACAGGACAGGGCCACACTGACAGGGCTGGTAGCGACGAACCAGATGCCATCTGCTCGGCATGCTTTAGAATGAAAGCGTGTGTTTCCTCTTCTCATTCACACAATTAGTGGGCTGTGAAATGAATTCCAAAATGAATAGGAACCCTGTAGATTACAGCGCCTGCCACACTATCATACAAAATGAGTACACATAGAAGCTTTTGTACAAAAGGGTCTGAAGGAGTGTTAGCACATGAAATGAGATTCAACTTGAAAGCATAATGCTACAGCAGATCATCATAATAACACTATTTGATAGTTCATAAGTTCTTGAGAAATATATCTCAGATTTATGGCCTTTATTATAAGTAACAGCTGACTAATTTTGCAAACCCTGATGGCTTCAGAGTGAAAAGTAGACTAGTTGAATGGATATCATCAAATATCATAAGCCTGAGGATTGGACTAGTTTGTCTGTGGCTTGAATTAAAGTTTTTAAAAATATATTTCATATGCCACATAGTTAGTCACAGATAAGTTACCAAAATATGAAAGATTTCATAATTTCCAAAATAAAATGAGTTCTAAAGTATGTTGTTGTTAATGAGCATCTAGATAAATGAATTATTTCAGAAATGACTAAAGGGAAGAGGAAGAGAAGTTTAACATGTCAGATAGACGTGTTGTGTCTAACACAATACTCCTCTTTCTGGAATTGCCCTAAGAAAAACCAATAATGAATAATAATATTGAATTGATAATAAAATAGTCAACCACAAAGAAAAACCCAGAACAAATATCTTCCCTGCTGAATTCTATCAAATATTTAAAAAAGCAAAATATATTTTTCCTAACTTATTCTAGGAGGCCAGTATTACCGTGACACGAGAACCAAATAAGCATAAAACAACACAATAGAAAGCTACAAATCAAGGATACTTCATGAATATAAATGTAAAAATCATCCACATAACGTTAGTTTAAAAATTCAATAACACAGTAAAAAGATTATTAAATATGATCAGTTGGAATTCAGACTAAGATATAAAGATGGCAGAACATATGCAAATCCGTAAACATAATTCAACATATCCAAAGAATGAGGGGCAAAACTGACATAACCAACTCAATGGATATAGAAATGGAACCTGAGAAAATTCAAATTCATTCTTTTAAGACAAAAATGCTAGCCGGGCGTGGTGGCTCACGCCTGTAATCCCAGCACTCAGGAGGCAGAGGCAGGAGGGTTGCTGTGAGTTCGAGGCTGATCTCAGGGCCAGCCTGAACCACAAATCCAGACCCTGTCTAAAGAAAAAATGCTGAATGACTTAGGTAGAGGGATAACCTACCACAAAATAATAAAGGTTACTTATAACAAGCCCACACCTCACAGAATACTCAATGGAGGACAGCCAAATATTGGACTCTAACATTTGTAGCCAGACTAGACTGACATGGTAGTGGAAGATCTAGCCAGAGCAGTCACTCTAGAGATATAAATGCAGAGAACCCAAGTGTCTCCCGGTCACACAATCTTTCATACAGAAAACTCCAAGGATTCCAGGCCCCCAAAAGCTTTAGAATTAATGAACCAAGTCAGCAAAGTGTAAGACATAAAATCAACACACAAATAAATATCATTCCAGTACAGCAATAGTTATACTCTCTGAAAAAAGAAAATAATCTCACTTTAAATGGCTACACAGATAATATGCAAGGTCTAAAAATACATTTAAATAATAGATGAAAAAAATTTTACTATGTAACTATGAAACATTGATGGAAGAGATTGAAGAGGATACAAAAGAAAAGGCAGAAAATCCTGTGTTCATGTATTGCAAGAATGGATATTGCTAAAATTTCCATACTAGGTCTACAAATTAATTCAAGGCAACTATCAAAATATCAATTAACTTATTCACAGAATTAGGAAAAATAATAGTGAAGTTCATAGGAAAAAACAAATCATGGAATAGTCAAAATAATATTGAGCCAAAAAAGCAGTAGGTATTATGCTACCTTACTTAACTAAAAAGCTGTCATAAAATAGCATGATATTGGCATAAAATAAATATATAGGTAAACAGAATAGAAAAGAGAGACTAGAAATAAACCAACACACCTCCATAAAATATTTTTAACACTTGCTCTGAAAACATGTAATGGAGGAAAGAGTATTTTCAATAAATAGGCTTATGCCAGAAGAAGTGGATTATGCAGTGGTGACTGATTGGCAGATTTCCTATAAATATTAAGGCTTCTTCTAAGCAGTACCACTATGATAGTATGCCTCCAAACATACCTCTGCGTAGGAAGTAATATCAAATAAAAATACTTGATTCAAAGCAAATTGTTTAAATCACAAAGTACAGCTAGCAGCGCTCACGTTAAGGACCTACGTTCCCAACACTGACTTGGAGCAAGCCACTGAGTCACCTTCAGAGGTCCCTACGGTCACAGACTGTGACCAACTACTAGTAACACCTGAGAGCCATATAGATAGAAAAGAAAAGTGATTATGTAAAATCTAGAAACTGAATTATATCAAGGCTCTACAAATCCCAAACATAATTTTTAAAATAAAATACAACTTAGGAAAAAAAAAAAAAAAACATACAAATGAGAATGCAAGTATTAGAGCTGTATGGAATTCTCCAGAATCCTGACTCAGGTAGGGTACAAAGACTATTGCGGAAGTATAAAACTCTAAAATGAGGAGGTCTGATCTTTAACTCTTCAACACTTCCCAAAGCCTCTCTTCTTCACTCTAGCTGTTTTCTATCCGATTGATCTCCAGAAGATTTTCAAAGGGCAAAGGCCTTGCAGAGTCTTTCAAATTCAATCTTAAAATCTAGGGATTTTACTCTTCCTCTCAAAGCTACAGATTTTGCTACTTTTGATAAATCTTTGCTGTCCTATATTGGGTAAAATACTGTACATTGACTCTTGAAAACAGAAGAAAAGAGCAAGGACAAAACAGAAGAAGAGACCTCAGTGTAATCATCAGTATTTTTTAAATTCTCATCACTATCAAATCGTGCTGAATGCGTATTCTATGCCTTACAACTGTGTCCATTTTTTCATTTTATTTAATTCTTATAAAAACTACATATTTTAAATAGCATTGTTTCACTTTAGGGAATAATGAAGTGAGGATTAAAAATGTTAAAGTAAGTCTCCTAATCTGAAGTCAGCAAAACATAGGCAGAAGCAACACTCAGATAAAGGTTAGCTCTCAAAACCGCCATCCACTGATCAAAACCTCTCTCTCATAGGCTGTCTTCCTGCCTAATCTAAGAATTCAGTAATGGAAGGGAGACCAGGAAAGAGTCTTCTACTGTGAGGTGCTTTGTTGAACAGAAAATGACTATGGCTCCTATCCAGTTTGTCTCTCGGGCGGGCTTCAAAGTAAAATTTTAGTTCTCAGAACAAGGTTTTTAAATTTTTTTCTTTACACATCATAGATACTTGAAGGAATACTTCAATCTTAAATATAACAATAATTTAACAATTACAATAATGTTTAATATGCAAACAATTTGATTATAAAATCCATGTGAGCTGGATAGATGAATCTATAGTCACATACAACCTAAATTACAAAATAAAAGATAAATTAGGGTGGGAGATATTAATAATGACATGTTTTATATACATTTGGAAGCTACACTAACTTGTTCACTCTGGAGTACAGAAGAGGTCAGTGAGGCAGCACTGACTGCAGACAGAGAAGGGCAGACCTGCACGGCTCCCTGCTCAATATGTAGCTTCCAAAAGGAATGGCCAACAGCTTGAAAGTTTTCCTCAGACAAGATGAGAGGGATTTCAGGGAGGGTGAGGAATAGTAAAAGAAAAAAAACAAACCAGAATTAAGATATATCAGTTTCCTACAATGTAGGTGATCATCATGTATATCTAAAATGTAGCAGTAAATCCAATTACTTAAAAAACAAAAAAGAGTAGGGCTGGAGCTTTATGTTTTTCTTTCCAAAATAATCTTCTTAGACTACAAAGAATCTGTCAAATAGATATACCTTGAGGACGTCCTCATAAGCAAAATAAACAGGTTACAGATGTGTAAGTATCATATCTTTTCTCTGGTATGAGAAAATGAAGTTGTAAATGATTTGTAGTGTGTATAGTTGATGTTGTGAAATAGAAAATATTAAAAAGGGAAGAGAGTGTAAAAGTAAGTAACTAAGGGAAAATGAATGTGGTAATAATAAAGAAAAAAAGAAACAAATTATGTATATAGGGGGTGGGGCTAGCAGGGTGGGGGGAAAAGGGAAAAAAATGAGAATCAAGTTATGTCATATTCTGGAACAAATCCTCAAAGTTGAATGCGATGATGATGTTTATTCATAGTGTACCAATAAATATTTAAGGCAAAAAAAAAAAAAAAAAGAATCTGTCAGCCAAGATTTCGTTTTGCAAGTCTTTAAAGTTTTGCGACACAATCCCACACATTTCAGTAGAACTCTAGTGATCCTTCCAGATGAGCTGCTTGAAAAGCCACCAGGGACACCTGCAAATACATTCAACGAAGAATGAATCTCAATAACTTATTACTGGGCTTGTTTTATACCTGATCTAATTACTCTCAGGAATAGAATGTGTAACAGAGATGCAGGTGGAAGACTGACAAATGTAATTTCAATGGCTAAACTCTTGCCCCTGAAATTGGTTTGTCACCCAGTTCAATTTCATTTATCTCAAGTAGGCTCCTGACTGATGAGTCTTTATTGTATTGAAAGATAATAGAATGTATGTGTGCTTGTATTTTGCTCATACTCTGAAAATGTCTACTCTACATTTTCTATAATTGGAACAGAAAATATAAATGCTTTCAATTGTCCAAATAATAAGCAATTTGATATTTATATTCTGTTATTTATAGTTAAAACATTTCCCAACATTTAAAAACAAGAATAATAGTAATGAATGTTTTAAATATTTATAGTATTTATATACACATACTTAAGAGTTCATCTATGAAAGAATATTACTAAGATGTAATTACCAAACATATATTTTAATTGCACTATAGTATTTCTGATTGAGATTGCTCATGTAACAAATCTCTTTGTAAATTCCTAAATAGATGCTATTGGACGTTCAAAGCAATTAAATCATAGCTTTCTTTGCATAAAGCATGAGAAATAGAAATAACAGTTCTGATCTATATCCAAACAAAGAAGAACATATTGACACATAAAGTTTCTCATATATACTCAAGATTCCTCTTTGCAAATATCTGTCCATGAAAATGTTGTTTTTTGATGGAGAGATATTCTTTTGGAATGCTCTATCCCAAGGTAGTGTGGATTCTGAGTAGCTCATTGAAATTTTTTTCCTTGTATATACAAAGTTATTTCTTTCTTTCTTTTTTGGTTTATTTTTTGTTTTGTTTTGTTGTTGTTGTTGTTTTGTTTTTGAGACAAGGTCTTGCTTTGTAGTTCAGCCTGGCCCTGAGCTCAGCCTCAAACTCACATCACACCAATCCTCCTGCCTCTGCCTCCCGAGTGCTGGGATTACAGGCGTGAGCCACCACACCTGGCACTGTGGTATGTGGTACTGGTTGCTGCTGGGCGTGAGTCTCCACACCCAGTACTGTATGTGGTTACTGGGGATCAAACCTGGGTCCTTGCACTTGCAAGACAGGCACCAGAACCACAAGCTAAATCCCCGGCCCAACCCATTGAATTTTTACTTGGAAGAGTTCAAGACAGCTTTTTTCAACTTATTTTCTGCATTTTTCCATGCAAGGTTACATTTATGTTAATATATCTATCAGTCTTTCTTGCATATCAGAAATCTCAGTTGAGGTGACTTTGTTTATATTATAGTGTACCTTTAATCACTCTCATCAGTGATGGTTACATATGTTAGTAGCATGATTATAGTAAAGATTTTCTGGGCATATGGAATTAATTAAATTTTGTATAGATCTTTTATAGAATATAAATATCAGCTATTAAGAGTAAAAGAGTGATTGTGATTTTTTTTTCTGGGAAGACGGTTCTTTGATTTAATTTTATTCTAGATACATCTAGAAACCTAGATAAAATCCCTGATGTACATCTTTCTTTCTTTCTTTCTTTCTTTTTCTTTCTTTCCTTCTTTCTTTTTCTTTCTTTCTCTCTTTTTCACATTTCACTTTTAATAAAATTGCTTATATTTTTCTTATCTTTTATCTTTTCTAGACCACAAGCATTCATCGAGTGATAATATCTACTTAGTAATATCCTGTATGACATTCCATATATCACCTTGCCAATGGTAAGTACTTAGAGGCATTTTTCAAATCAATGCATTAATTCAGCCAAAAGTTCATTTAAGCAGTACAAAAAATAAGTATCAGAGAGCTCTGAAGAGCAGTCACACTGTGCCGAATGTATGACGTCCCGGAGGTCCACTGAACCAAATCTGCCAACAGCTCCAGCCGGGGAGAGACGGAAGTGCAGCCTCTGTCCCATTTCTAAACGAATTTCTAGTAACAGTTCTGCGAACACATTTATCTTTCCATTAAACAAGTGCAAGCAGGTCCCCTCAGAGACCTGCATGGTGGCTGGCAGGTGGCAGCTCCGTTCTGGAATTCCTACGCCTCCGACTCTGCTCATTTCTTAACTCCCATCTGAGATACAGCGCGCAGCGAAAAGCACGGAGCGGTTTAATAAATGGGATGTAAGTTCACGAATTCCGATCTTACCCCGACTGCCTTTTCACTACAACAGGTAACCGAAGCTTTCCTTATATCCTTTTGCCTGGTTTTCTCATTTTATAATTTAACATTTTGAAAGGATGATGGATCACAGGTCTTCTTGTCGGGAAAATCATTTTTAAAAGCCAGACAGAGGAGAGAAATTATGGCAAATACTGAGTCTTCGATGAGGAAATACAGATGTTTAGGACAACGGCCAAAGAGAAGGAAGCTGGCCTAGGCAGCTGCCTTGTACAGACGGCACAGCCGAAATGGGACGCAGCATCTTCCAGCCACCTAAGCGAGAAAGGAGGGTGGCACGTGCGAGGCTGCGAGAGATCACTCGCTCGCTCACCTGGCACCCGGAGGCCAGCACTCTGCCGGGCATTAAGCAAGTAGAGGTGGCTTCGAACTGAGCCGGGCCTGAGGCAGAAAGACCCTCTGAGCTAATCAGAGTCGACTGTCAGGACCCAACGCTCCTACTTCCACGGCAGCTGCCACGACGCGCACTCCGCTGCCAGCTCTTTGTAGCGCTCAGAAACTGAGTTCTTTCCTGGCAACTGCGGGCACTGCACAGACCGCACGAGACAATACATGAGTGCAGTGTGCACAGCTCCTGGCACACGGCGCGCAGGCAGGTGCTAGATGATGACGGAGACGGCCACCAGAAGCCTGGTGACCACGCGGAGAGCGAGGACTGCTGTAGCAAGTGTTGTGCTCTGACCTGTGTGCCCACGGAGCTGCTGGAGAAAATGCATCAGGTGCTAAAAGGAGGCGGAGGAAATAGCCACATTACAAAACTTGGCGTGTGCGAGATGCCACGATCCAGTTGGGGGCAGAGCTGAAAAGAATGCATATGAGTTATCGAAATATTTGGGATTTAAGAAACACTGAGGTAGTAAAACATTACAGAGTCTTGTATTTATGGCTGCACAAAAGGCTATTGTTGGACAATTTCATACCAAGAATGTGGAGCTGGGCAAACCTGGAGCTGTTTTTCTTCCTCTATAGAAGGAAGGAACTGAATCAGATTGACTGTTAGGAGCCCCATGATTTACATTTATATTGCTAGGAAATCCACACTTCATTCCAGTTTTATATTGGCTTTGTAATATAACCGTAATCCTCAGATGTCTTCTTCATATAATTCTTAGGCTTCATTTGATTACTTAGCAAACTTTTGTATTGACATTTTATGCAAATTAATCAATAAGGAAATCGATTTGCCCTTTCTGTTCTGCCACTGTGCTCATACACCAACCAGATCTTGCCCAGCTCACAGAAGCTGCACCATCCCTTTTAGGTGGGTCCTCAGCAAGACTAAACTTCTCCTTTAAACTAAAACACTCCTCCAGCTTCCTGACACTCTGTAAAGGAAAACTAAAGTCTTGGCTGCCCAACCCCAGCCTTTATTTTACTTTTTTAAAATTTTCTCTTATACAGTAAAAAGGTGAATCCGCTTGTATTTCATGCTTTTGGGCTCGAGAGAGGTTACTGTAATAAAGATTAACAGAATTGAAGGAGATTCCAGAAACTGTGTCATAAGAGAACTTTAAAAATAAAGAATTTTTGTCTCCATTGATGTGGTATTTGGTATTTGCAAGGGTAAAATAAACAAGTTTTAAAAGATAACAGAGAGAGAGAGAGAGAGAGGAAGAGAGAAGAGAGAGAGAGAGACAGATAGACAGAGACAGACAGAAGAGGTTCGCCTCACATCCAAATTGGTGAATTAGGAAAAAAAAAATCAAACATAGCAAACTCTTAAGAGCAGATGAAGGAGATGGTATTAGAGGACCGTGATTGCTGGGATCCAGGTAAGAAACACTTGATCCAGAACTAATGGTACAAGTAACAAGCAGCTTTATTTATTAGGTGCTCTTGTACAGCTGAATACATTCAAGGAGTGACTGAAACATGTGGTGATGGTTTAAATTTTTAAAAATGTACCACAGTAAAAGCCACATTGTCATGTATTACCTTCCGAAGACTCCCCCTCACTTTGAACATGCAACTTCTTGCCCCGATCACTGTATCCGGCATCATGAAACTTCTAGCTCCACTCAACGTCAAAAAGCCTGTGAAAGCTACATGTTTTAAATACATTTGGGACATTGAGGCAGCCATGAAGGGAAACTAAGAAATGATATAGGTCTTTGAGAACTGCTTCAGAAAGTGGTAAGACCAACGGGTTGTGTGTCTGAAGCAAGGGGAGTGTCCTGAGCAGGGATACTGGTGATGTATCTTTCACTATCATAAATTTTAGTATAAACCTGCACTGTATTTTTTTATCATATCTCATATCTGTAACTCTAAACCAAGGCTTTTGGTTCAAGCTAAAATCACAAAACTGTAAGAAGCTGCTACTGAATATGTAATAATCAGTAAAATATGTCCTAACATGCCTGTTACGAAATATGAAAACAAGAATTTTCTTTGGCTCTTACTAAATATACGTTTTTGACTTTTCAGTCTTTCAAGAATTTCTGCTAGATATCATTTTGCTTTAAAACACTCAGATATAATTTTTGAAAATAGTATTATTTTCCTATAAGCTTTTGAAGCTTCATTAGGAATGAAATACAGAACATAAGTATCAAGTTGATAGCTAATAAAGCTTTAAGGGATTATTATTCTACCCTTCTATTTACCATGGAAGTTTTCTATATATTTTTCCTGCTTACATCTTTATTTTTTCTAACTTACATCTTTACAATGTACTATTTCCTAAGCAAAATTCTGTTTAGTTGTGACTGCCACCATTTCTAAACTCCTTTAAACATTAATACACCAATTCCAAGACGTTTATCAAATATCATCTAGATAAACTCTTCACTTCTTAGATATCATTGACAAAGGGACAGCTGTGAAGCAGGATAGAAAATACCAACAGGTTTTCAATTAAAAGTTCCATTTAGCTAATGTAATTATTCTTGCCTAATTAATTTTTTTTTACAAAGATCAGTCCACTGAGATAACTCTCTTTAAAAATGTTCCATGAAGCTCTTACTAAGGTCCATGAACCATGCTGTATTGATGAGATTGCTAATGAACTCTCCGGCAACAATGCACTAGGCTAAATAATTTAGATCCTGTTAAATGCTGTCTGCTCTTTACTACACTCAAACTGCTATTGATCTAGAGAACAGTCAATATCAAGGGGAAGTATTCTTTGCATTCACCACTGCATCCAATTATCTTTGCATTTGAGTTTAAATGAGCTCTGTACATTTAAAATTTATATTTATTAATATAATTTATGGGGTTTTTTTAGTGATAATTTAAAATAGATTTCTCTAATACTAATGAACTGTGATTCTAATTTGAAATCTAAAAACTAAAAATACACCAGGAATTGGGATTTATAAATTTGAATATTTATGTAAATGTTCCAAATGTCTGCAAAAGTTAATAACCTATAGTTAATATATAGTTAACCCAAGCCAAAAATATAAATGTTTAGGAATTTTTTAAAAAAATAAAACACTGTATATGCAAACAAATCATATTAATATATATTCTTTATGAGTTTTTCTTCTGCTTGTATATTTAACTTCTTAGATTGGGTTTATAACTCCATAGAAAATATAAAAACCTCAGAAAGATAGAAAAAAGTAAAATATTTATAGAAATATATGGTAGTTGGAGCTTTAAAATTTTAACTCTTAGTGGTTATAGTAATATTTATATATTTTAGCACTGTTTCTTCAGTTTCAAGTAAAAATTATAATCTGCCTCAAAAAGTAGATGTACGCAGAAGACTTTAAATTTTATATAACTCTCAAAGTATAACGTTCTTTCAATAGAAAGGTCACAATCATGCAGCAGATTAAGAATGTCAAGAAGTTTAACAGCTGGTAAGAAAACTTAGAAAAGGCAGTGGTCTCTAAGAAAAAAGGAAAGTCTATACTAGGGTGCAGCCCAGTCGTGTTCGTTAGAATGCTCATGGCCAGGGTGCAAGCCCCAGAACCAGGAAAACACCCAGACTGATTTACAGTCCTCTACATTATAGTGTACCTGAAACCCATAACAGATTCTAACTTGGAAACCTTCCATGTCTTCAGTACATTAACTATCACTTTTATTTTATGGTAGATAACTATCTACTTTGAAAATGTTGATTTAATTGTTCGCGGTTTTTTGGGGAGGGTTGTTGTTGGTTTTTTGTTTTTGTTTTTGTTTTTCCGGCAGAGTCTTGCTTTGTACTTCAGGCTGGCCCTGAGTTTACTATGTAGGCAAGGTGAGCTCTGAATTCATCATTAACATGCAGAGTTCACTCTGAAGGCATTTTCTTTATTTCCTTTCCTTTCTTTTCTTTTGAGACAGGGTTTCGCTTTTGTATTTCAGGCTGGTCCTGAGCTCAGCAATCCTCCTGCCCCTGCCTCCTAAATGCTGGGATTAAAGGTGAGAGCCACTATGCCTCCAGCATTGTGGTACATGGTACTGATTGCTGGTGGGTGTGAGTCTCCAAAGCCAGGCATTGTTCTATGTAGTGACCGGGGATAGAACCCAGGCCCTTGTGCTTGCAAGGCAGACACCAGAACCACTGAGCTAAATTCCCAGCCCTAATTAATTGTTCTATTTCAGTGAGAAATGCTCTTGTTTTCTTAGGATTCCTGACTAACCCTATCTTCACATGAGCATTTACTTTCTCTGTCATCTATCCATTCTAAGAGCTCTGCAAGTTAAGTCACTTATTCAACAATACAGTATTATTACATTATATAGAATAAATATAATTATGCACCCGGGCAATAAAAATGATTTATACCAGTATTTTAATGCAATGTATTATATGAAATAGAAGAGGAGACAGTAGTTTCATCTAGTTCTATCTAATATTGTTTGAGAGTTGTCACTGATTGCAAAGTTCTCACAAATGAGCATCAGTAGCTTCAAAAACAAACAGAGCAGGAGAAAAGAAAACAAAATCTGGTAAGGGCAATGGGGATTTGATAAAGGTCAAACTGTAATTCTCACTAGTTTGTTTTGTTTGGGGAATTGTACTCTAATCATTTTCTGAGATTACTAACTTCTTCTTTCAGACAACTAGAATATTTGTTTAGGAAAGTCATTAAAATATCATTCTGTCTTTGGGGAAGGCTGTAACAGTACCACATGGAACTCAGTGGACCAAGAGCAGGGCTCTGGCCAGCCTGGGGCCTCTGTGATGAGTCTCTTTATATCACATCACAAGCATCTCTTTTCATTGCAGCAAGACTCTCTTTCCCTCTGTCCTGA
Organism: Petromus typicus; assembly: GCA_004026965.1. Lineage (NCBI taxonomy): Eukaryota > Metazoa > Chordata > Mammalia > Rodentia > Petromuridae > Petromus > Petromus typicus. Next base: position 58,805 of record PVIR01006449.1, read on the forward strand.
TCTGGTCACCCCAAATGTATGTACATGTTTCCAGTCTTGTCACAGCCATTGCATCATGACTACAACCTGGGACATGAGTTGTGAACAGATAGAGAAGGAGGTGTTTCCCTTCCAGGGCTCTATTCCAGGGGACTGTACATCTTGATGTCACCTCTGTCTCTATGTTTGAAAAGAACACCTCAGCAATGAGAGACATTCGAGGAAAGCAACCAACTGTTGTGGACTTTGGGGGCACCCAGATCCAACTACATTTGCAGACCAGGTTTTCTGTGCTTTACAAATTAAAGACCAATATTGTTTCTTTGTACTATAAAGTAACTCTAGTAGAATTTTACACAACTGAGATTGAAAAAAATAAACAATACAGTCTTTGACTTCAGTTTCTTCTAAGACAATGAATTACTATTTCTAAACAATCTGAAGTTTAGGAACAATAAGAATGTGGACTGAAGCAAAAACATGTATAATATACCACTGTCACTCTTATGAAGAAAGAATTCATACAGGACTCTAAAACCAAACACGAGCTAAGACCTGCAAGGCCCTTTTAGGTAGTGGCTTAATAGACTGACATTAAAGTTGGAAATAACCAATTAAGTACCATGACTTAACTCTTGACATTTACACTTTTGAATTTTATACTTGATGAAACAAATTATGTATCACAAACCAAGATATAAAAGATGTTTATTACATTTCTATACTGACTCTTCTGTCCTTCAGAAAATTAATTTAAAGTAAACAAAAAGTGGGAGATAAAAGTGATGCAGCTCTATTTAGGAGGAAAAAAATAGCAGTACAATAAACTTCACCTGTGTGTTCTGACAATGAACCATCCACAGCAAAAAAAAGAGTGAGGGTAAAACAAAGAAAAGACTCCAGTAGGAACAAGTCTACAGAGACTTAGCAATGAGTGGATGTTAGTAATGTCTTAAAAAGCACAGGAATCCCCACCGGAGGAAATAGAGTTTAAGAAAATATCTATGGAAAGAAGAGACTTCAGTAAAAAATATTCTTGTTACTAGACAAACAGAACAGTGATGATTGTTTTATAAATACAAGTTCAATGTAGGAATCATTCAGAATTGTGTAACTCTGAGTTTGAGCTTAGCTCATATACCGTTGGGGAATCTCACTACAGTCTTACACAGCACATACTGACACAAATTGTAGCGAGGGGACTTGGACACACCACCCAAGCCAGGGGCAAGTACTGAGTACCCTCGGGTTTTAAGCACACACGGCAGTAGATTTTCTTTCTTCTGCTTTGCATTGCTAACCTCAGGCCCTTTCATTTCTCTTTTCCATTGCTGTGCCCTTCCATGTCTTCTTTTCCTTTTCTCTCTTCTTATACACAGTCTTCCTGATAAATACTCACATTGTTTCCTATGTTGAAAACAATATTGAGAATATAAGGCTCCTGTGCTAAATGCTGATCTGAATCCAACGCCTTTCTCCCAATTTGGTGAAGCTGGTACTAAGGTGCTACATCCACCAGTCGTGAAGTAGAACAAAAGTTGACCTTTATTTCTTTATATATTTGAAATTTATTGAAACACAAGAAGTAACCATATCTAAAAGTGTTCTACGGAACTGTAAAATAACAGTAATAGGCATATCAGTTGAAATTTTAGCTTAATTTTTGGTCAACTTTTAACTATGTCCCCTAAAGTCAATCTGTTTGTTCTTAATCAGAAAAAAAAAAAAAAGAAAATAGGAACATTTCAAAAAGAAATGTTTTGGGTAAAGGTTACTTTCTATAATACCTGCCTCCTAGCATTTTGATAGGTACTTAAGGATTATTATTTAATTTAATTTTAACAATCTACATGATGTAAATAAATACATTCAAGCTTGAGTCCAGACACAAATCATCCAGTAAAATGAACACAAGTGTATGAACATGGGCCTATTAAATTTCAAAGATCCTATTTTTTGTTTCTCCTAAAACATGATAGTTTATCTAACACAAATGGGCTAGGATGTGTACACATTCCTTGGCAACCTGAATCAAGCATCTATCTCAGAGATCAACACAGTGTGCTTTCAAACGTAACATTGTTTAACACAGCCCTCACTCTAGGTCATCTTCTGGTGACAGGAACTCCCTCTCCTGTCCAGAGAGGAGAGGCAGTAAGATTACGAGGTGAGAGGAACCATAATACTCATTAACCTCACATGAATAGTGATATACTACTTGTACTCATGGTTGGGTGCTAGAAAACAAAATAGCTAATATTCTACTGGGAATAATTCAGAAACAGGGTATCGAGTATCCACAAGAACACTGTCCTATTACATAAGAAAACTACTGCACAAAAACAAAGGAAATGATTAAATAGATGCTCAGATATCTGTATCACAAAATGATCTTTGGTTTCAAAAACATTCCATTTTAAATGGCCTGGAGCAAGACTAAAAATTTTACATTGCATTTATATAATTGATTGTTATAACACTGAAAATTATTGTCTGGAACCATACTTATTGACAAGGGAAAATGGATGTTAAAGTTTACATGTTCATTACAGAATAATATATGACTACTTAGTACACTGTAATTGCACAAAATTACACCTATAAAAATTTTAAAGCTCATCGTCCATGGTTCCACCTTTCAAAGATGATTATTCTCAAAGGTATTATCTGCAGAAGCATATACAAAGAGATATTGTGTTTATTTTATGTGCTTTAATCAAAAGCAGGATTCATTGTTATTTGACTTAAAAAACACTTTAGAATATATCTTTCTGTGTTAGTTTTAATAGGTTTATTTCTTTATTCTTAGCATTATTTTGACTACTATTCCTAGGTGGCACATTAAGTGTGAAATAAAATGTAATTTATGACTTCCATTAATTTAAATATATTTATGTCTATCTATCTTCCTAAGCACACCAGGACAGATTATAATAAATTCATAATATTGCCAATGGTAATGGGATTAAAGATAAAATTTACTTTTCTTTTTAAAATATCTTTATTGTGTGAAAACAATACTCTCTGAAGTAGAAAGGTGCTAAAGTGATAACCAGATGGCAGAAAATAACAAATGAAGTATAATTTATCATGCCTGGTATTTAATAAATATATAAGTATTATGTAATCTGCAGAATTAATGAACTGAAATCAAATAAAATATCTAATTTAAAATATCAGTTGTTTCCTCTGAATTCTGGTAAACGGTCACTGTTTGCTTGAATCCCATTCAATTTTTTAGAAGTTAAATTATAAATTTTCGTTATTCTTCTGTGTAAACGCATCAGAAGAGGTAAGCAGGAAGATGACCAAAACAAGTTACATCAAAGGGCTACAGCGCTGTCACATCATCCACAGGCATGTGTGTGTGTTTGTGCATTGCCACCCACAGCCAGACATAACACTCAGTGTGTCAGGAGACAGAAAAAGTTTTCTTAGTACAGAGATCAAAAGGCAAAGGCGATTAACCAAATAGCATCTCAAAGCTTTTCCACAAGCATCACTCTGTTAATGAACATGGTATCTGTCTCGTAAATGAAGCCTCAAGCCATTAAATACAATTACAGGTTTGCTCAGAAAAAAACAGGGCTCATGCAGCCAAGACACTAATGCTTTCTCTATCCTGAGTGGAGTTAACGGGCAGCTAGGCTATAGAGGACAACACTCCTAGAAGACAAATGACCAAAGACTTCTATTGCCTCAAAGATGGTCTGATAATTGCCTATCATGTATAGATGCTTTTAAATAAATATAGTTGTTTTATGTATTTATTTGTATTCTGTATTATAAAAAGAACCTGAGCGAAACCTGAGACGCCCCTCATAACTGGTGGCTACAGAACTTCAGCATGAGTTCTTTTTTGTCAAGCATGATGCTGAGAATTAAAATATTTCAGGAACTGTTTTTTAGCTTTTGATGTGTCAGTTTTACTACATGTTCACCTATAAGACTTTTTAAAATATTAAGAGTGATTAGTGAAACATAATAATAAAGGTATCTCACTCTTTTCAATGTCTATTAAAATTAATTTGTTTAGATTGCGGTAAAGTAAGTGTCGAAACACACTGAGAAGTTACTCTAAGGGCCGGGAAGTTAGTGCAGTGGTTCTGGCTCCTGTCTTGCAAGTGCAAGGACCTGGGTTTGATCCCAGGTAACCACATACCATATTGGGCGTGGAGACTCATGCCCAGAAGCAACCAGTACCACATACTACAGTGCCAGGCATGGTTGCTCATGCCTGTAATCCCAGCACTCGGGAGGCAGAGGCAGGAGGATTGCTGTGATGTAAGTTTGAAGCTGAGCTTGGGGCCAACCTGAACTACAAAGCGAGACCCTGTCTCAAAAAAAAAAAAAAAAAAGAGAGAGAAGTTACTTTAAGCATAAATGGAAGAGGTACATACAGTGTATCAGGAAAATATTAATTAATATTAATCAATGATGTTGATCTCGAGAATCTCGATTCACATTAACAATCCTAGTGGCTGGTGACAAGAATTCTGACTTTCATGTTAAGAACAGGGATAATAATGCTGAATTCAAGAAATATTAAGAAGGAGACTTGATTATGAGTTGATGCTTAGCATTCTGCTACAGGGGTAATGACAGAGGGCTCCAGTAATTTCCAGGTTTTTCACCATTTGTGTCAATGGGAAGACTGTCATCATATTCTCTGAGATTAAATAAAGTACATCAATGTCCCTTCATGAAGTTACACACTCATCTCTGCTTATTATCCCCTCACTTTTCCTGTCTCCCAAGGCCTTACTGTTTTACACACACACACACACACACACACACACACGCACACACGCACAATGTGGTTATCCTCCTCCATCTCCTGCAGAGTCTCTATGGTTACAGAGACCCGAGTTACATCTGTGTTCCCATCAAGAGACAAAAGATTACCAGTGAGATGATGGTGCTTGTTTCCAAACCTTGCAAGCAGAAGCATCTGACAGAGGGTCATGGCTCAGAAGAAAGTCTGGGCTCTGGATAGCACTTTTGAAATTATAAGTTTATGGAGGAAGATTCCAACTACTGAAGAAAATACCACTCCAGAGTAAATGTAGATTGAGAGAAAAAGAAAATTCAATGAGTCACTGACATAGAATTGAAGAAAGAAGAGGAGAATGAAAAGGAAATGGTGGATCCAGAGTGGGGAGAATGGTTTCAGAAAAGTGATATCACAGGAATTAAAACCTTTGCTGATCTTAGAACATTGGCTGCCATTTCTGAAAAGCAAACCTCTCTCTGCAGAATCAGACAACAGGTTCTAAGTTGCTTTTATCTTGAGACTTAGTAAATTATACAGGTGTTGACTCAATTTAAATTCTGAGAGCAGAATTTTATAACCAGTGATGGCTACATTTATTTGCAGGAATCAGTGAAGACCAAGTACCTGTAGCTCTTCATTCAAATATTAGTAAATTAGTCTCAGAGCAGCTATCAAGGACACACGCACATGAAATTAGATCAGAAACAACCTCAATCCTCAACTTTCAACTAAGATTAAAGAAATTGACAAAAACATCTCATTTCCCATAAAAGATTTAAATTATTTTATCTATTTAAATTTCTTAAACGCTGAGTGATAGAAAAACATTTCTGCAGTTACAAAGATTTCAGAGCAATAGATGAATATAGTTCCCTCAAAATGGAATTAATTGGAATAGAAAGTATAAATGATTTTGATTGAATGAATTGAAAATGTTTATAGTACTACTTCCTTTTATGAAAAAGTTAATGAAGAAATGTGTATCTTCATAATATATGAGCAAGTATAATGCATTCAAACAGCAGGTTGATTTGTGCTGTTTAAAAGATACTGATAAATAACAGCAACTAAGCAAAACCAATATTCCATTTCTAGAAACCCTAGATTCAGAACTGTTTTGAGGATTGAGTGAATTAGGACAATTACACCAGCCCAGAGCTTCAGTGTCTGGGGAATCACTTCAGTTCTTTGAAAAATTCCTGAGACTCCAATGTTCTTACCACACTGTCACTGAATCAAAGCATTGGGGACAGCCCCTTTGATTTTCTGCCAAGACCCTTGAACAGTACATTGTCCTTTTGTCATTTCTTATTCCTCTGGAGGATGGCCTTGATGTTCTTTGAAACATGATTTCATTTGTCCATGTACATCTCCAAGGAACACCCATCATGATCTGTCCTGGCATCATGGCCTCTCAGAGACAGCCCTGATCTCTACCTGCTGCTGAGAGCTGGCCAGGCTCCCTCACAAAGATGTACACTTAAAAGTCAGCTCCAGGATTCAGTCATAAAAAAAGTTTCCTAGCAAAGTTTCATGACCAATAAAATAAAATCCACATTAAAAAATATACCTTCTTCTAGATTAACCTCCTGGTTGTCTAAAACAGATCCATCTGACATTTGTACTTTTTTTTTATTATTTTTTTTTTTTTTAGGTTTTTTTGAGACAGGGTCTCGCTTTTGTAGTTCAGGCTGGCCCTCAGCTCAGCCTCAAACTCACATCACAATCCTCCTGCCTCTGCCTCCCGAGTGCTGGGATTACAGGCACGAGCCACCACACCCAGCACTGTGGTATGTGGTACTGGTTGCTGCTGGGTGTGGGTCTCCACACCCAGTATTGTTATGTGGTTACCGGGGAATCGAACCCGGGTCCTTGCACTTGCGAGACAGGCGCCGGAACCACTGAGCTAACTCCCCGGCCCAACATTTGTACTTTTTAAAGCTGAATATCAACACAAGAAAGCTGGAATTAACATCTTGGATTTGTACAAACTTCACACTCCATCAAAGAATGTACCTGATAACACTCTTTTATTCTAAGTCATTTATCAAATGAGACCAAGGAAATGCTAGTCTTTTCCTC
>PVIR01006450.1:0-65983 GCA_004026965.1 Petromus typicus
GGCCCTTGCGCCTGCAAGACAGGCGACGGAACCACTGAGCTAACTCCCCGGCCCCACTTTTTCAAATTCTTATTCTGATTTTTAGTTTCTACTTTGTTTTTGTAGGTAGAAAATTATATACTCATCTTTCTAATATTTATATTTTATTTTTTATCCTTGGCTTTAGTTTCTACAACAACATTAGATAATGGTGTGGATAATCTGATTTTCTGAAATCAAAATTAATCTGCTACTTTTTCCTTTTTAAGTTTTAATTTTACACAATTAACTTACTTTCCCGCTGTGTGACCAGTAAGGACTGGTCTGACTTGGGTGGGCCTCCACATGGGACCAGGTGGGCAGTGCCGTGCAATTCAATGGTGATCCCTGAGCGCCATGCACATCTCCTGTGCTCGTCACCTTCCAGGAGCCCTGGGACATGTCTTCCATTTGCATGAGGTGGCGCCTTTCAGGCGGCTGCATTCCCTGTGTCCTGCGTTGTTCACTAGAAGAGGCACAGCTGCAGTGATGGAACACTTGAAGGATCAGGTGACTGCATCACTAGGCGACTCTGTGGTGGTTCTGTGACTGTCAAAATGTGGACTCACTCAGTCTTGATGTCAAACATCAAGGACTTGCAGAGCAGAATATGCCACAGCCTGGTGTCCCCAGGGCAGCCTTGACAGCACCAGATCGGATTGAGAGCAAGCAAAAGGGAAGAGGATCAAGTGCGGGAGGCAGGGAGTGAGGAGAATGAAGTCAAGTTCACGTCCAGCTCCACAGTGAGTGTGATCAATGTGTAGTGTGTGAGTAGGTTGAGTACCAATAAAAAAGAAGTTTAATAAAGAGCAAGAAGGTGCTACATGCAAGTGAACCCGAGCTGCTCGAGGCCACTGCAGGGTGATGCTGCTGCCACCTGTGTCTTGACAGTCAAGTGCTCTTCAGAGGAGGGCAGCACACTCTGAAATGATGACAGCGCTGTAAATACAGGTGACACAGTTGCTCACCATCAAGAATCACACAGTGTCTGTGATGTCTGTGCTGCATGTGGGCAGGTGGTGGGTGGGTTTACGCAGCCACCTATAGACAACTGAGTGACGTGCGGCCTTGTTGTGACAGCTGCCAGTTGTTTTTGTGTAATTTACAGAGATGCAGTCACAGGTCTGATCTGGACCTTTCCAAAGTCTTGGGTCACCTGTCACTCACTGTTTGTGAAAGCTGGGCATGAGAGAAGGGTGAGCCACATGTGTGCCCCCTCACTCGAGGCTTAGAGGAGGCCTCCCCACCTTCGCAGGACACCCCACTTGGCATAGTTATCTCCACCTTTCGGGAAGTTTGCGACCCAACATGAGACATGCCCTCCTGACCTAGAGAAAGGCGATGTCCCTATCTTCCTGCTCCACTGAGGCATGGCAACTTCTTGGGAAGGCAGGTGGCACCTTTGAATCTGAGAGGCCCTCCATGAACTCCACACATGTAGGATGCCCAGCTGATCTTCTGCAGATGCACAAGGACAAGGGATAGAAGCTTGGAAGAGGCTGGCTTCAGACAGAGGGACACGCTGATCGCTGGAGGAAGTGTGGCCAGGAGGGTAGGGGAGCATCCTGCGTGGGTCCTGACCTGCCGCGGTCAGGTACCCAGAGCTGGACACTGGGCTAGTTCACATTCCCCAGCGCTTCCTGCAGCCTTGTCTCTGTTCTCGCCTCCTCTGGCCACAGGCCAGTAGATCTCCATCTCTTCTGGGTTCTTCCTCTTATCTGTACATGGTGTCTTTTGTCTCTGGACTTTCTGGACCTGGGGCAGGTGCCGAGTTTCCTTTCATGACCTGTCCAAGCTCCCCAAGAGCTTGTCTCCCTCCCTGCAGGTGCTTCCTGTGTGTAGATGTCCCCGTGTGGAGCGTATGCGCTGGACGTGCCTGGGTACTAAGGATGAGGGGCACAAAGCTCTCTGGATTCACGGCTCTGAATCAGTGTACTTGGCTTGGGTCACTCTCCTTTTGTTCTTTCATGGGGCCAGAAACAAAGCATGTTATTCTTAGCAAATTTATTTTTATCCAGTATTTTTCTTTCATCAAATAAATCCTAGAAGCTTGTGTTTTAAAACTCCATCTATATTTGGAATTGCCAGGCGTCCTCTGTGGGGACCCTGTGGGGTCACGGTCACCCTCATGAGAGCAAGACAATGGGTAGAAGGGAAGGAGGAGTGGGCCCCCACAGTGTCCTGGATCTGCCCCTCACCTCCCACCTCTAACCAGTCTCTCATTTTCCTTTCGGGGTGTCATGGTGGCTGTGGACTCTCCAGGATGAAGTTCTGACTGTGATTCGCCGCGTGGACGACAACTGGGCGGAGGGCATGCTGGGAGACCGGATTGGGATCTTCCCACTGCTGTATGTACAGGTAAGGCCTTGCTTGTGCCGGGCCACTGTGTCAGCCTGGGAGCCTAGGTGGGGGAGGCGAGTCCTCCACAGACTCTGTGGTCTATGGGTTTGAGGGTTCCACTCACACCAGCATTGGTGTACAGAGTGGCTGTGGTTACTATAAAAAGGCACACTCCACAGTCTGCCCTGTTCCCTCAGGCATGTGGACCTTGCTTTTGATGACAGACTCCTGGGATGCACTGTTTTCCTGAGATGTCCCATGTTCTGCTATTGTAGTCCTCTATCCCTGAGGACAAGAGTGTTCCCCTTTCAGGATTTCCCATGATGCACCGGGCTGGTGGAGACCCTGTCACTTCTGCACATCCTCCTGGCACTCACAGCTTGAGCATGCACTGATTCTTGTCTTTGCTATTACCAGGAAGCACTCAGTTCCTAGGGGCTCCCTTAGGGTAGTGGCAGGGAGGGGACCACCTGAAATGCTGTCCTCTCGGGTCTCTGGGTGGGTGTCTGCCCCTGGTGTGTGCATTCTCTGGCTGTCAGCACGAGGCCATGTGCAGGCATCCTCTCATCCTGTCACCTCTAGTCGTCCAGTACTAGCATCCTTTTGGCTGGCTGAAAACCAAATGCTTCTCGGGACCTCTCTAATTTTTGTCACTATATGGATGACCTGAGAATGCCAGGTACAGAGGATCAGACAGAGGCACTGGGGCCTGTGGTTGCCAGTCCTGTGTCAAACTGAGGTGGTGCTGGGGATGAGGCTGTCTGGCTCCATGCTCACCCTTCATCCTCTTGCCCACGGAGCCTCCACTTCACTCACCGCGCAGAGATCTTCCCTCCACAGTGGGCGTGGATGCTGTAGGTGTGTGTCAAGGGCGTCTGTCCAGGACCTGCCTCTCCCCTCTTCTTCCCTCTCCCCTAAACACTGGGAGGAGTGTTTCCCTCACATCTACCGGATAAGCTGTCCAGGAGACTCTGAGTCCCTCTCATGGTGGCTTCTACACGTTCTGCATCTAGGCCGCTTGGAGGATGCGGACAGGCATCTATAGCACTGTGATCTCACTTGAGGAAATCTGCTCTCAGGGGGAGGGGGCAGAAGGGTGGTGCCCGGTAACCCCAGCAGGGACCAGGCAGAAGGACCTTGCTCTTGATGACAGTGTGGGGAATTTAGCAGGACTTCATCTCAAACAAAAAAAATGGTGGTGGGTGGGGCAGTGTGGGTGCACAGGCCCTGAGCTCAGTCCCCACTACCACAAAATAATAGTAGTAATAATAATACTAATAATTTAAAAAGAAGAAATATTTGTTTTGCTCAGTTTTTGGTTTTGGTGCGTGTTGGTGGCCTCCACGGCTTCCAAGCTGTAGTGAAACTGAACATCACACCGAGGAGCACATGGTAGAGAAAAGCAGCTCTCCTGCTTCGAACAGGCAGAGGGGGAAGGAAATGAGTAAGAACTGTCCTCAAGGGCTATGGCTCCTGCAGTACCTCACTTCAGGAGGCCCCGCCAACTGAATTTTCATGTCCGCTGCAGTGTCATCCTGTTACAGAGCCAAGTGGATTAATCCACGGGTGCAGCTGGAGACCTCAAGATCCAGTCTCCGTCCTGCAGCTCCGGGTGTGAACCCACATCACATCCAGATGGGGACAGGTGCACACGTCCCCTGATCCCTGTGCCATGTCCCCATGCCCACGTGCCGTTGCTGCAGCCCTGTATCAGGCCAAGGATCCTTCCTATTCTACTGCTGAACTTGAGGGCTTACACACAAACAAACCACAGGGAACTTTAGTAGTCCTCCTGTGTGGGAGCGCCCTCCTAGGCAGGACAAAGAAGCATGCCGAAATGCTGATGGAGACTGTTACTGTGGCTCAGAGGGAAACAGTTCCAGTGTTCATGGAGTGAAAGAGCTGAGCATAATCATAGTGTCCAGCAGTGGAAATAAAACCGTTGTTTTGAGAAGTAAGGATGAATATCCCAGAGCACCACATACACTCACCTGTGTGGGACCCATAGTCCTAACCTCACGCTGGACAGGGCTGCAAGTCCCCAGCGTAGGGGTGCACTGGCCTTCTGCTGTTCCCTCCTACCCTGTCCTCAGTCTCAGTGCTGGAGGGTCAGATGTGTGGACAGGTGGGAAGCTGTCGTCCTGCCAGCTCACCAAGGCACTCACACTGGGTCTCACCTCTCCCTTCTCCATTCCTGTGTGCAGTCAGTCCGGGACACCCACGCCATCATGGGCTCGGTGATCAAGTGCCCTCCAGCAATTCTCTCACCTCAGAGACCAAGTGCACCCAGCCGGCCACCACATGGTAGCCAAGCAGGTACACTGCTGTGACCTGGGCTGGCCTCACCCTTTCCTGCACAGCACAAGAAGAGGGCAAGGCTAGGCACTCGCCATGGGAATCGCCCAGAAAGGGAGCAGGACCAAGTCTAGATACTGCAGGGCCTCCTTCTGTGTCCTTGAGGGGCAGACTGAGGAATTCCCCATCGTTTCCGATTTCAGAACAGCTTATTCTGACTATGTGAGAAGGAATCTGTCTGAGTCCCTCCTTCCCTGGGGGTGTCACAGTGCCACATGAGTATCTATCCTGTGCAGTCTGTCTGTGTTAGGAGCCAGGGTTTGCTGTGCATGGGCCTTGTTTGGATCTGCAGGAGTGGAAGGGGCTGTGCCAGTCAAGCCTTTGAGAGACTGGTGAGGAGCTGAGCGTGTCACTGGGCAGCTGGGCATGGGGCCCTGTGAGAAGTACTGCTCTTGAGTCCGTCTTGTGCCTCAGGCTCCTGCGCTTCCTCAACAGTGTACTGCTCAATTGGCCAAGAATAACCCTATGAATGATGGGGCTGTTTCCACCTGCCCTGGGCTGCCAGGTGTCCCATACTGACCTCAGGGCAGAGCACTCAGGGCTCATATTCTTTCCACAAAAGGACAAGACCCCCACCTGCCCTCCACAGGCCTCCTGAGCCCTTCCCATGGGGACAGGACCCTCACCTGCTCTCTCTTGACAAAGCTTCACCTGGGGCCTTCCAAGCTTGACAAATACCAATTCCTGCCCGGCCTCAGTAGGCCCTGTGTGTTCCTCTGTCAGGAGTGGAGTGAAGGGCACTTGGCAGGTGACTGTGAACCCAGGCCACCACCCTGCAGCACCTGTGCCCTGCCTCACCTGTGCCCAGCCACCTCACCCCCAGGATAGAACAGGACCGTGGCACTGAAGAGGGACAGGCAGGAAGCATCATACACACTTTTAAAGAGCAGATGTCTTTGTTGTGTTTCTACAACATGTCTTATGACACATATATATGGCAAAGTAGCTGTTGTGGTGAAGAAAGTCCTGTATCTGCCCCTCCTGAACATCCGTCATCTCCTTGACAAGAGCAGCCTCTGCTCGCTCAGCAGAGCCCTGAGAGGAGCGCTCCATGCTGTCCCGGAGTCCTCCGCCTTCTGCTCCTTGGACTGTTCACCTGCTGCTCTGTGTCCTTGGACAACAGTGGTCCCTTACCTCCCTGTCTCCTGGCAAGCAGAGTTGTATTCTCTTTATCATATTTGACCTTTTTTAACAGTGTCCATGCATAAGGGGGATGATTTAATATTTTCTTCCCTGGATCTGAGTCATTTCATTCAGCATCTCACTCTCTAGGCAATAGATATAGCAGACCTATGCTTAAATAGGTTGTGGCACAACTATAGTTCTAGCTACTTGGGAGGCTGAGGCAGGAGGATCACATGAGCCCAGGAGATCCAGGCTAGTCTGGAAAAGACATTGAGATCCCTAGCTTAGAAAATGAAACAAAAACAAGTTGATTGAATTTTTAAAAATAAAGAAATTGAGGAGGAAATTTCTCAGATTCCACGCAGCTCCAGAGTGAGCTGTGACCTAGGAAGTAGACTCTCTTTCCATCAGAAACCACTTCAGGAACACTGTGCTCCTCAAGCAGCCTGGTCCAGGCCGCTGTGTGCAGATGTGGTGGTGACAGTGTGCGGACCTGGGAGGCGAGGCTTGTTGACAACCGGGTGCCCTGGCTGAGGTCAGCACTGTGGGAGGAGCTGTGTCTCTAGACAGCTGCAACCAGATGTATCTGCCAGAGCGCCTGGGGTCCAGGGACTCTCCAGGCCTCTCCATTCCGAGTGAGCCGGGATTTGGGGAGATGGGACCTGCAGGTCGGAGTTAGTGTTAATTGGCGATCACTGCCATGGTCACACCAGCTCAGCCGGGAAGCACTCAGCTGTCTTTGTCCTCTACTGAGTTGCCTTTTGTGGCACTTCCTGTGGAGAGGGGAGAGTGAGCAGGAGCACACTACTAGGGGCCAGGGCAGTTTTAGAATTCAGCAGAAATGCTCACCCGCATGTGCGCATGTGCGAGACTTTCTAAAGGGGCCTCATCCCGGCAATTACTACAGAACGAGGAGCGGCAGCTAATTTTGGCTTCATCTCGTTCCTGCTCAGCCCACTCAGAGGAGCTCAAAGCCACGCTTGCTTTTTTATCTTTCAAATCTTTCAAAGCAAGAGCAATTAAGGCACCAGTTTGAAGCTACTGAACTCTTTTGGCTGGGAAGCAAACGGGCCGAGGACTGGTTAGGACCACCTCTTCCAGGTATCTTGTTTTCAGTGATCTTCCTTCTTACCTGGCTCATTGCTAGGCGGATCTCTGCTCTGCTCCTGGGGAAGCCCCTGAGTGGGAGTTGAGACACCCTGGACAGGCTACACCACGCAGCTGCCCACCCCTCCTCAGAGCTGAAGACCTGAGCCTGGGTCTCCCATAGCACGTTCGTCCTGGTGTCAACTGTGAAGCAGAAATACACGTTGCCGGGGCTAAGTCCTATTGTCAACATAGTCTTCAGTTCCATCTGCCTTGGGTCTCCATGCATGGCTTAGACCTCCTCTGAAAGGATTTTTCTCTGCCCCTAGAAACCCTCTGCATTGTCCCTTTCAGACCACTAGAATGCCACCATCCATCCATTTACCCATCCATCCATCTACCAACCCATTAATTCCTACAGCCATTCATCTGTCCACCCACACATCCATTCACTCATCCGTCCCTCCATCGATCCATTCATTTCTCCATCCATTCACCCATTCATTCATCTGTCTACCTATCGACACTTCCTTTCATCCAACCCCCCACACCTGCCCATCCTCCACTCAGCCCTTCACTTACCCATTCATCTATCTCTTCACCCCTCTGTTTACCCATTTATCTATTCATCCCCAACCCTTACTCTAGGTTGCTCAGGACCTTCTGGGTGTGTCACATGACATCTCCACACCTCCATGTCCTCACCTCTGCCATGGGAGCGGTCACCTCACCTGCTTTGTGGGGTTTCTGGAAGGTTATATTGGTGACACAGTGACACTCAGACAGTGAGAGCTGCATTGTAAATTATGTAACTGTCATTTTTTGAGTCCTGCCCAGACTCCACAGTCCCCTACATCACCTCTCTCCCATGAGGTGAACTGTGGCAAGCCCCCAGATCCTGCCCAACTGTATCTTAATCCCACAGTGAGTGCTAGAGCCCATGACAGAACAAGGAAAGCAGAACTTCGTGCTGTTTAAAGAAACTGTTCAGTGTGGCGGAAAACAATCGCACTGAGAGCAAGTTTGCAGACACCTGTGAGGTGAGGGTGCCTTGTAGAGACTCCAGCTTTGGGACACGCCCACTTTGGGTGGGCCCCTGCTCAGGGCTTCTGTCCTGCACTACCCAAAAGACCTCCCTTGGAAAACAGACCTAGCTGGCCTGGCCTGGGCCACCAGCTGTCTCCCCCTACACACGTTCTGGGTCTCTGGGAGGGTAACCCCTTCTGCCTCTAATCTGGGAGCTCCCATCTGGCTTGAAACCCACCCAGCAGGCAGGGGAAGATTGGCCCGATCTTGCAGATCCTCAGCTTTTCGAAAAGGCTCGTGTCCACCTGGGAAAGCGCTGGGGGCTTCCCCAGCTCCTCCCACACGGACAGAATCAAAGCTGCATGTGACCACTGTGACCTGCGAGCTTCGCAGGCCCCACAGTCACCTGGGCCTCAGCTGCTCTTTTGTTTCATTTGTTTTTTAATAAGTTTTTCTGATTATAAAACTAATACCTGGCTTTTGCTCAAAATGGGGAAATTCAGAAAAGTGTAAAGGAGAAAATTAAAATCACTCATAATCCTACCGGTAAATATAATATTCACATAAGAAAAGAACGAAATGAAAGGTTGTTAGCATATTGTTCCATTTCCTTTTAGTTTTGTGTATAAATTTGCATATATTTGAGGGAAGTTGGGGAGGGTGTGTTGCATGAGTATTTCTAGCAGCCTTTCTCGTAAAAATGTGAATCTCTTGCTGATATGACTGCAGTGGCTTCTAGGTGCATCACCAGTGCCATGACCCTGCACCTCCATGTCCCTACTTCAGAGGAGGCTGTGACCTTCCAGAGCTGCAGCTCCTGTACATGATCCCGTTCCCACCTCATTAGTGCTCATGAATCCATCCGTCCTCGGACACTTCTGCCTCTTGCCCCAGGCCCCGTTTAGCTTCAGCCCCTTCTGACACACTGCTTGCCTCGTGCCTGCTGGCTGTATCTCCTGAGAGCGGGCTGTCTTTGTTCACTCTCCCAGGGATGCACCTGCCATTCAACACAGAGCCTGGGTGTGCAGTAGACAGCAAGGCGGTGTGAACCCCAGGTGCAGAGGGTTTGGGGGGGCTCACTCCTCCCTGCTGACCGGGACCCTAGACATGGTCTCACCCCCTCACAACACTGCAGCCACAGACCAGAAGCCCAGGGTTGCCCAAGTCCTCCTCCTCCAACTCTCAGGAGCCACATGGTCCTGACCACCCTAAGCCTTGTGACCCCACTGCACCCCCAGGGCGCCATCCTTGGTAGAACCCTGTGCACACACAAACACACATGTGCATGTGACCCTGCCTGTGTCAGGCTGTGCAGCCTGGGTCCCTCCCCTGCCTGGCATACCCAGCTCCCTCTGCACCCTGTCTTGGACTTACCTTCCTCTTTTTACCCTGACTTTTCCAATAGAGGGACTCCTTTTGCATCCACAAGGGTCTGCATCACGAACACTCTCAGCCCTGTGTGACTAAGAAGGCGACTTCATAGGAGGCATTATCTGTGACAAACATCAATGTGGCTGCTTCTGAGTGTGGCTTCTACCCACAGCACAGGCCCCTGAGTGTCATAGTGAGGCCGTGAGTTCGCTCGGTCTTAGGTCAGGCCTCGGGACCTGAGCACGGGAAGAGTGGGCTCAGACTCAGGGCAGACCTTCGCCCCTCCCACTCAGCCTTCCTCTGCTGATGACAAATCAAGATGTGACTTCCTGCCCCCGAACAAGTGAGGTATGGGGCACCATAGTCACGATGTACTCACTAAGCAGCTATCACTGCATCCTCATCAAAAGCACCTTGCTTTCTCCAGTTGAGCAGTCTTTATTTAGCACTGTCTGTGCTCTTGTACTGAGCTCTTTATCCATCTTTAGAAAGAGAAGGTCTATTATGTTTTATTTTGAGACAAGGTCTGGCGGAGTCACCACCTAGTGGCCCAGCGTGGGGTCAAACTTGAGATCTTCCTGCCTCAACTTCCTAGACTGTTGAGTATTTTAAACTTTTTTAACTTGTTAATTCAGATTTCTATTTAGTGTGTTTCTTATAAGGTAAGTGTATATTTCGGTTTGCTATATACATTTATTTAAACTCTTATTTGTACTTAGTACCTTGCACTTAGATATATTGGAGGTGCACTCGCAGCGCTTTGCATGCACAGGGGTGGCCTAGTCCTGGGCCTTCCTCTCCTTGTCTTCTTCGCTGTCCTCTTTCCTCCTCAGTTGCCTATGACAGTGTTTCTCCAGCCCTGTCTCTGAGGTGTGTGGCAAGGCCCAAGAGATGTGTCATCTGTGTCCAGTAGTCTGCAGAGAGAGTCCTCACCAGGTTCTTGGGGAGCCAGGTTCTGGACAGAGGGCCTCTGTGCTCTGCTCTTTGCTAAGAAACCTGCATGTTGTTTTGTCACAGCATCTTCTTGGGAAATTTCTTAGCAAATGGGGGAGGTTCGCTGTGTTCTTAGTTCAACATAGAGCTAAGACTTGTGGGTTCCTCCTCCTATCTTGGTCCCAAGCTGAGGGCAGTCTGGGGCAGGAAAGGAACAGGCTGAAGGGAACACGGGGGGTGGGGGGGAGGCAGTTCCACTGGGCCTCAGACTGTACTTCCTGGGCCAGTCACTGTGGGTGCAGAGGCCTGGGGCACGCTGACATTCACTGCTGGACAGGGCTGGTGGGGACTCTGCAGGGTGAGACCTGGCTCAGGCTTGCAGGTGGACTCACCACTCGGCTGACTGAAGGGCATCTGCAAGGCTGCTCCAGAGCCCTGGGCTGGTGGCGTCTGGCATTGTGCTGCCCCGAGGTCCATGTGACACTGAGTGGGCAGATGGAGTCCCCTGCAGCCCACAGAGCCCAGCACCAGGGGTCAGTTGGGGCCTGAACTTCCTGCCATCTAGCATCAGCTTTCTGGACCCCCTGTGCCAGTCCATAGTGGCCAGTGGCTGAGAGGAATTCATCTTCCCTCTACTCCAGGGTCTTTCCCATCCCATTCAGCAATTCCCCAGGATCAAATCCACCTTGTGCTATCGTGGTGCCTCCTTTGAGCATTTTTAAAGTCAACTCTGTCTTTGGCTCATAATGGCAGCACAGCCACCACCTGATGTGTCCTGGGTCCTGGGACAGGGAGTGAGGCTGCAGGCAGGGGGAAGCACCGTGGTGGTGCTGAGCGGTGTGAGCCACATGGGGGCCTTGGGCCTCATTACCCTGCAGCCTGGCTCACAGGGCCGCTCACCATGGGCACAGCTGAGTCTTCCAGGATGGGCTCCCTCTCGGGCAGCAGTGGCTCCCTTGGCAAGGGCACCAGGAGTGTTTGCTGGATGAGCAGAAGAGTATGTTCAGAGTGGTAGTGCCCAGGACGGACTGAGCATCACTTGTATGAAATGCATAGGGCTGGCAGTGTTTCGAAGTTTAGTTTTGCAGGTTTGGAATGTGTGCACAGATGTCACTGGAGGTCCTACCAGGCCTGGGAGGTCCCTAGAACCCGGAGCACATTCACACATGAGGTTCTGGCCTCACCGTCACCACCCCGCCGACAGGATCACACCATCTACCTTGCTGACCCCTGTCCCCAGCTGACCCTGTGTTCCCAGGAGAGTAGGGTCAGGGCTTGGCCTACAGGGTGCCCATGCGGTGAGACGGTGGTGCCAGGGATGTGCTCATGGGGAGTGAACAGGTGCATAGAGATGCTGCAACGAGCAAGTGACCAGTCACAGTCACCAGTGGGAAGTTTTTTTTTAAGGTTTTTTGAGACAGAGTCTCGCTTTGTGGTTCAGGCTGGCCCTGAGCTCAGCCTCCAACTCACATCACAGCAATCCTCCTGCCTCTGCCTCCCAAGTGCTGGGATTACAGGCGGGAGCCACCACACCCGGCACTGTGGTATGTGGTACTGATTGCTGCTGGGCGTGAGTCTCCACACCCAGTATGGTATGTGGTTACTGGGGATCGAACCTGGGTCCTTGCGCTTGCAAGACAGGCACCAGAACCACTGATCTAACTCCCCGGCCTGGGAAGTTTTTAATTTTACTTTTATCAGTCCATGTTTGCAGTACACAGGGCTCACACTTCTCGGGGAAGTTCGCACACTCACATGACATGTCTTCCTTCTTTTTCCATCCCCTCCCCTCCTTCCATCTCTTTGTTCTCTTCTTGTTTTGAGAAGACTATCTTCGTATTTCCTATTAAGATGAACTTGTCTTCTGGTTCCATAAAAGAAAAACATCTGGGATGTGGAGGGTACAGCAGGGTCTTTTATGGCCCAGGGTCCTTGTCACACCCTCAGCTCACAGTCAACCACCCCAGCCCTTGGCCACAGACCTTCAGCCTGGTGGACTGAGACTGCACAGGCTGGAGGTGGAGGAGCTGCGCTCCTGGCGGAGGAGGAGGCCATCTGATGGAAATGGCCCCAGGGCCGCCAGGAGCAGGTTGGCTGTGCACTGTGGTCACTGGGCCTGCTGGGAACAGGGGAGCTTTCATGGCCTGGTTTTGCCCCCGGAACTGTTGCTGAGTGGCTTCCAGTCCTGTCCGGCAGCCCAGCCTCCAGCTGTGTGGTGCCGTCTCTGGGTCGGTGTGGAGGGAAGTATGTGCATGTTGGAACCTCGGGAGAGACCTTCCCGATGGCCTCAGCAAGCACCTCACAGCAGAGGCCAGACTCAGACTCCTGCCTCTGGAGCAAACAGTGGCCAGAACACGACCAATCTGCTTTTTTATCCAGACGATCTTGTGGGGCATCGCCTGGGGTTAGCAGAAAGAAGGTGCTGCCTGTCCCTGGGAGCAGTGTCCAGGGCCTGCATGCTCCATCTAGGCCCACTCAGCTCCCACTTCCTGCTCCCCTCTGTTGACATCTAGGACTGTCAACCCCCATTTCCTTTGGAACATAGGCCTCCATTTCCTAGTGGCCACCTTCTGCAGTCCCTGGGAAGCCCCCGGTCCAGAAGGCTCTGCACCCTCGCTCAGGAGCCCTGCAGTGCAGCCAGGAGACGCCATGGGCCTCAGCTCCGAGCAGCTGTCCTGAAGACAAGCTATGTGGGCTCTGTGGTGAGGACAGGCCACAGAGGGGTGGCGGCTCTGCGCTGGATTTCCTGCCTTTGCGTTGACCCCCTGAAGGGCAGCTGGCCGTGCCCCTGCCTCTCCCCACTTGGACAGTGGGGAGAAGGGAGGGGTCTGGCAGGCACTCACCCAGCTGCTTATGGTTCAGGCCATCTTGGAGCAGTAACCTGGTCTGACCAGCATCACGTTTTCTTCCCGGCCACTCACACATAATAAACAGGCCAGCACAGCAGAGCTCACACATCCCAGCAGCCACTTCCCTTGGAAAGGGGCTGTGGCCCCAGGCCTGGGGTACTTGCCACCAGCAGGAACACTGTCCTGGTGGGCACAGGGACAGTGGGGCTGCTGTTCTAACAGGTGCAGTCGGCAGAGCTGGCCAAGGCTTCCTCTTCTCTCCGGGTCCTGCTTCATCTCTGTGGGGATGCACGTTACCCCCAGATGTTGAAGACAATGGGCACGAAGCAGAGAGCCGGTGTGGAGACCACTCCATCCTGTGAGCCCAGCCCTCATCAGCTCCCAGGGAAACCTTCCCCATGGACCTGCCCATTGTGCAGGAAGCCAGGGTGAGAAACAGTCCAGCCTGTGAGCATTGCTGGTCCCTAGGTGGGCATGTGGCAGGGAGCCCTGTCTGAGTGCAGCTGGTGACAATCGTCTAGTGATGTCCTGTCCTCTTTTCATGCAGCTCAATGACTCCGCCAAGCAGCTCATCGAGATGGACAAGCTGTGCCCAGCTGCTGCAGCGGCATCCAGCTGCACTGTTCCTTTGCCCTCGGAACCCAGCGCGGTGGCCAGCGCAGGCTCAGGCCCTGCAGCGGGCAGCTCTGGAGCCGTCAGTGCCTTTCAGCGGCGCATGGACAGCAAGAAGAATGCCAAAAAACGCCATTCTTTCACGGCACTCAGCGTGACACACAAGTCCTCGCAGGCAGCCGCCCACAGGCACTCCATGGAGATCAGCGCCCCTGTGCTCATCAGTTCCAGTGACCCCCGCGCCGCGGCCCGGATCGGGGAGCTCGCGCACCTGCCCTGCTCTGTGCCTGCCCAGGTGAGGCCATGGCCCGCAGTGTCCCTGGGGTCTCAGTGTCGTCCTGGCAGCCCAGATTCTAGACTAGCACAAGAGTGTCTGGAGCTGCCCTGGAAAGGGTGGGCTTCCTTCCCTGCCTGGCCTGGTTCTGCACCCCCGACCGGCCCTCCTGAACACCTGTGGTATAAACGCTCCCTCTTATGATGCTAAGTGGCGTTCTCTCCCCATCACCTAGGCAGCGGCACAAGTCGGAAGTTTCCTTCCTGTTCCACCTGTGCCTCCAGTAGAAATTCCGTCCCTTGGTTGCTGAGCCAAGACTTTGGTCTCCCAAGCCTCAGACCCCTCTTCCATGTCCCTCTGCACAGAACAGGAAAAGGGAAGAGATCTTTCTGTCCCCCACCCCGGCTAGTCACTCAGCCAATTACTTTTCCAGTGTGACCAGTCACAATCCTGGGCTCCATCCACACAGACCCACTGCCCCTCGCCACTCTGGTTCCACTCATCCCTCACCAAGATCTCTCCCCTTCCTGCTGCCCCTCAGCCTGGCCATCTGCCCACCCTGGGCCATCTGCTCGCTCCTCTGGCCATTTGAAATGTCCCCTTCTCCTGAGGAATGCCTTGTGTTGTACTCTTGTGCCAGCTTTTTGCTGTGCTGAGGTTGCACTGGGCCAGCCAGGTCCACTACTGAAGGCCCAGGTGTTGCTTACCACAGCTGTGGACCAAGCAGCCCTGCATCATGGGTGATGGAGACGCGTTCTGGGAACCCGTAGTTAACAGTCTCATCATCCCATGGACATCACAGACCAGAAGGTTGGGCTCCACACAATGTAGCTGCCCTACATAGTCACAGGTGGTGGACACAGGACCCACCGGCCACTGCCAGTGTAATGGGCCACTGTGCTGGAGTGTGGCATTTTACACATGGGAGAAGCCTGGTCTCAAATACAGATAAAGGGTACACAAATTAAAAAAATAGAGATTGAAGATCTGGCTCAGGAGGATTTTCTTTCGGCAAACCTGGAAGTACTTGGCCCTTTGTGAAGACCAGCTGTGGCCTGAGAGTGAGGAAAGAGGACACCATGTCCTGGGAGTGGATACCTCGTGCCCTGAATCTTGTTGAGTGCCAGGGTCTTCACCTGTGCTACTGGTCCTGCCTGTGCCTTGGTGCTGTCTGCTGGCACAGGCAGGAGACATGGTGCATATCAGGGAAGGTTCCTTGTCTTGTCTTGGCATGGGATAAGATGCTGCAGCACTAGCTGGCCATGTGCTGGTCAGGAATCCCAGGGGAGCTGGCAGATCCTGACCTGCTGCCCCCTGTGCTCACACACCCAGGCCCTCACCCACGGAGGCGATGAGTATGTCACCATGAACTAGGTTGTTCCTGCAGCATTTCCTGCATGGAGGCAGGACAGCAGTTTTCCCTGTGCAGTGAAGACAATGCCTTCTGTGGACAGGAGGATGGGAATGCCTTTCTGTCCGATGGACTCACAAGAACACCTCCATGGTCTCCTGCCTTCCCACCACCAGCTGCCCAGCAATTCTTGTCACAAGAAGGAAGGAAAAGAAGCTGGAGGTGCAACCATTGTAGCTCTTTCCAGGGAAGAGTCATTTGGCTGCAACTGGAAGTTTGCAAAGCCCGAGAGAGGTGGGAAGCAGCCCTGTGGCTTCCTTCAAACTTCTCCTTCCTGCTGTAGAATTCTGGGGCTGTCACTCCCTCAACTAGAGGTCCGAGGGCACTGTTCTCTCCCAGCCCCTCCCCCTCATCACTCTTTTCGGTAGCGTTGGTGGGCTCCTCATTCCTCTGTTGGCCACAGGTGTGCCCCGTGGTCCGAGCGCATGGACTAGAAAGGAAGGGGGAAGAGAACTGCCGCCTCTAATAGACCCTAGTGCTGAATGTTTCAGAGCTAGGGCCATGTGTCCTGTCTTTGCAGCCGGGGACAATGAATGGATAAGCAGGGAGGCCTGGTTGCCAATAAAACTGTATTCATAAGACAGAGACAGGACGGAGATGGGTTGTGTCTGGCCCAGACCTCGGCATCTACATCACAGATCCCTGAGCTAACCTGAGCACGCGAATGATATGGCACAGCTGTACTGTTGAGATCACTTCCATCCTAGGCTGTGAGCAGATGTAGAGTTTCCTGGGCCTGTGGCATTTTTTACGGAGCTAAGGAGTGTGAAGCCCTAAATGCCTCATTCAGAAGTTTTTTCTGGGAAGCAAGTCCGAATCCGACAGGGTTTGGTTTACACTTGTGCACTGGAGTGATTGTGAGCACTGAATAAAACATGTGAGTTGCCTGCTCCTTGGGGCAATGGCAGTGCTTTCTGGACGCACATTAAAAACTGAAATACAAAGATGCTTCCTCAGGATCTTTGTCAACAGAGCCTCTGTGCTACCTGCCAGCTGCACCCCTCTTTCCCTCTCCCTGATCCCAACAACCCAGCGACATGGCCCCCAAGGCTGCCTGAGGGCCTCCCGCATCAGTAGGACCTGACAGTTTGGGTTTGAGTTGGGGAACAGGCTCAGGAGCTGGAGTTCCTTGACACAGGCACTGTTCTGAGGGTCAGCCCTGTCCTTACTGACAGGCAGCCTGGAGCATACCTGCTGAACTGCCGGCCCCCTTCCAGTGTGGGAAGGGTGTGTGGGTACTGGGGGAGTTGTGGGTAGCTGAGTTCCTCGGCCCCTGGAGGCCTGGGCTGAGGGCAGCGCAACATCAGTGTTCTTTGTCTACCATGCTGAGGCCTCCAGGGGCACCTTACTGCCCCGCCTGTGCTGGGCACCTGCCAGGCTTGCCTAGCCAGACTTTTACATGCTGCTTCAGAAGTGGTTGTCCCGGAGCAGACTGGCACTGCGTCCCCTGCTGAGAGCCCAGCTGTTCATCACGGGCACCTGCCTGGGTGGCCCAGCTGGGTCCCTGAGGGAGCCATTTAAGCTGAACATGGCGCATTCTGACCATCTCACAGCAAAGACCTTTCCCGTGCATGAGCACAGTGCCGCAGCAAGCCAGGTGGCTCCTGCCTGTGGAGCTGGGGCCCAGGTTTCCCCGGAGATCCTGGAGCCAGGACCACCTGCTGCAGGACCAAGGCCAGTTGCTTTTATTCCAAAGCAGCCGAGTCTCATTCTCCTTTCTCATTTTACCTTGGCCTGATTCTTCCCCTGCCAAGTCTGCATTAATCTTTCAGCCCCAGGATGGTATAAACGAAGCCGTTAGGATCCTAAACAGAGTGGAAGCTGTAAGCTTGGGCTGAAAGCCAGGCCGTGCGTAGTCAGAGCCAAAGACACCAGACACCTGGTGTCACGTGGGTGAATCTGGCCCTCGTGTCCTCCTCCACTCACGTCCTGTGGAGGAATGAACAAACTCATGGCAACTGCAGATAGTAGTGTCCCCTATCCTTCCTGGTAGCTCCAGTGCCACCTGCAAAGGTGGAACAGGTAGAGCCAAGAAGACAGGAAGCTCCATCAACTTGGACATGTAGATTAAAAAACAAAACTGCTCCAAACCCCAACTCCCAAGGGACAACTTTGTCACTGATACGTGGGTCTCCAGACTCCTTGCCATGGAAACACACAAGGCATTTGCAGAAAGGCAGTCACCCTCCAGCTACCTCCAGGCTCCCCTTCTGTTCCTACAGTCCCCACTTGTCCCCCACACCCTCTTGTCCTGAGCTGCTGTCCTCGGCCTCCGGACCTCCACGCGGGGACACCTGGATGCAGAGCTGTTCAGGTTTTTCCTTGTTGTAGATGAAGCCACAGTGAAGTCCCCGTCTGTGTTTCCCTCTGGCCAGGCTGATTATTTACACTGCTAGGTCTAGCGGATTATCCTCTCTGCATCACTCTGGGTCTGAGAGAAGCCCGAGCTGCAGAACCTGTGGCCTGACTCCAGCTCACAGTTCTATTAGTCTTCCTGTAATCCGAGCGGCACCGCCACCATCCTCATACACAGGCCACAGCCCTGAGGACCTGAACCCCAACTTCTCTGTCACTGACAGGCCAGAAAGGAGAAGCTGGGCTGCTCTGAAGTTGAAGTACTCACAGTAGACTTCAGAGAACATGAAATCTCATGGGGGTTGTGGGGGGGAGTCCTGAGACCAAGATGGGAAGAAGGGCCTGGAAGCTAAGGCCAAAAGGGAGAGCAGTCCTGGAGATGGAGCTGGAAGGGGGTGGAGCCTACACTGGTTGCCTTGGAGACCAGACTGTGTCCCTGTTGCTGGTCTCACTGTGGTCTCTCCCTTTGAGCAAGGCAGAGAGCACGTTTCTCTTTGTGGGGGTTGCAGGTTGCAGTGTGTGCCAGCCTCAGGGCACTGTCCTTCAGACCCTGGGCAGGTGTCCTGGGCCAGGTGTTCATTACAGAGTCATTAACGCTGCACCTCCTAGAACCTCTCTAAGAACGGAGCATGTGTGAGGGAGATACAAGAGGATGAAAGCCGGGTGGCAAAAGGACTTGGAGATGGCACTGGCCTTAGCACATCTCCAGGCCTGGCTTGCGTGACCTGTGCATGAGTGCCTGGACATGGACCATATGAAGACACGACCACTCGAGCCCCCTGGTCTGGGAGGTGCTGCTCTATGAACCCTGCCACCTGTAACCCGTCACTGTCACCTCAATAGAAGCTCCTGGGGATGCAGATTTTAAATAAGCTATGTTTTGTGCATGAAAGAGTGTGCCTGAGTTTCTTTAGCAGAAACAATAACTAACTTGGGCCTGAGACTAAGACAGACTTTCTCTCCTGCTGACCGAGAGGGGCTTGGAAGGGGCCTCATGAATGCCTCTTGGTGGCAGGTGTCCTGGCCTCCATCTCTGATGAGCAGAAGCAGGGGAGGATTTGTGGTCCCCCCGCAGTCAGCCTGGGCTGTCCCCCTCCTCACTCCTGTCTCCCCTTGTCTGTTTCCAGGACCCCTGCTCGGCCGGACCCATCCCTGGAGCTGTCCCAAGAGCCTCCGCAGTGGCTGGAGAGCAGGGCACGTCTCCCAAAGTCCCGCTGCCCCTGAATGTGTGAGCGTCCCCTCCTGCCTGCCAGGTCCTCCCCCTGGTGCCCCTCGCATACACACACAGCTGTGGCACATGTGGCCCCAATTGGGATGTTCAGGGGTGACCAGCTGGTCAGTGCAGTTGTGGGCATCTGCAAGGCTGCCCAGAGGACAAAATGCAGCCTGGCAAGGTCTATAAAGACACCATCCCTGGGAGTAGTGACATAGGGATAGCAGCTGTCACAGCCTGATGGAGATCCCACGTCTGGGTCAGGGTGGCCAGGCACCTGGTAGCCTTGGAGCTGGAAGCCACAGCCATTGCCACTGCACAACCAGTCCCAGTATAACCCACAAGTCACTCGCAAAACAGAAGTGCTTATCTGGTTTAGAAAATCTCTGTTCGGTGGAGCCCTCCATTTTGGCAGGGCCCTGCCTCTGCCCTAGGTGCACTAGACACTAACTCAGGACCTGGTGGTTGCAGAATGGGATGTATTTTAGGGGAGAAAATTCTTTGGAGAAAGCAACATCTGTGCCTAAGAGATCTCCATGGAATTTGTTATGCGGTCACCCTCAGCTGGCTGCTGGCAGGGGCTCCAGGCATCTCCCTTTGCTGCCTGGCTGTGGGCTCCTTGACCCCATGAGAGAAGGTTGGGATCCCCAGTTTCTGCCTGGTTCCCATGAGGATTGTGGGTCAGTAACCTGTAGTCCAAGCATCTTTAGGTTACACTTGAGCTTTCACCACTTGAGGTGGATGGCAGTCAGCCCTGCTATACCGTGGGCTATGCCTGCATGGAGCAACACTCTAGGGATGGGGACAGTGCTGTGCTGAGCTTTGCCTGGCATACACGTGGCCCTGGGGGCATCTCCAAAACCAGGGAAAATTCAGAAACTTGCAAACAGTGAAATTTGAACAGTTTTCTTGCCCCAGACCTTACATCAAATGTACGTGTGTGGTGTCACCAGCCATCCAGAGACAGTTTACAGTCTGTACAGGTATGTGAAGGACCCAGAGCCCGTAGGTCACATGTCCACACTGCCTCTTGTCTCTGCACCCCCTCCTGGACCTGCTCCTGCATGCTCATTGCAGCCAGGGATGAAGAGACATGGGGAAAGTGTCCCTAGGATGGTGTCTCCCAGGAGGAGACCCTTGTCCTCATGGTGGCCCCAGGCTCTTCTGCACAGGACAGCATGGCACAAGACAGGGGACAAGACCTCCTCCTGGCTCCGCAGGCTGCCCATGGGCTCCCTGACCTGTGTGCACGGCACCCTCCTCTCCATCTCAGCTTTAATGGCGTCCATCACTCCCCAGCAGTGGGGGCATGTGGACATGCCTCTGTGTCCTGGACATCTCTTGACTTTGGTGAGGGTAGAAGTGACCCCTTGGTCCCCCTGCCACAAGGTAAGGTTGCTGAGCCTCACCTCCAGGCACAGCTGCTGTTTAGCTTGAGATTGTAACTGCGAGGGCTGCTCATGGGTCAGAGGAAGCCCTTCTGAGGCTGATAAAGACAGGCTGTGATGGCTCCTTATTGGTTATTTGTCCTAGCAGGTTTCCATGGATTACCTTCCAGGTCAGAACTTGAATCTAGATGAGGTTGAACTACAGAATAACAGAGAGTACTCTGTCTCGAACCACAGTACTCGGCATGTAAGTGCCTGTCCCCCAGTGGCCCCAGCAGGGACGGAGCAGAAGGACCCATCTGTGCAGGAGGCATAGGACAAAGCCACTCCAGACTCTAGAAGACACATGAGCCAGGACAGGTGCCAGAGTACAGTCTCTGGAACCCTCGCTCACCAAGATGGGAGCGGAGTGCAGCCTACAGACGGCAGAGCAGATAGCTGGGCTTACTCGGTGTGGATACACGAGGGTACAGAGGACGCAGGTAAGGTGCCTCATGGAGCCCCACAGCCCGCCTGGCCGTCTGCTCACTACCCAGGCATCAGGCACTTATGGAGGCTGAGGGTGAACACATGCAGCCCATATGCACCTGGCTCGGCCCACGCTGGCCCTGGGACATGTGCCAGGAGCCATCCATACAAGCTTCTACAGCTGTCACTGGAGTGGGAAGCAACAAGTGTCGAAGGTGGCCTGCCAGGATTCAGAAGAGAGGACGTGGGTGGCTCTTCCACCCACAGACACATTTGCTTGAGTGACTCAGGGGAAACCCATGCAAGCGGCACCACCTCTACTGTTGCCCTGCCCCTGCATGAGGCGCACGCAAGGCTCCACTGCCTGCACAGGAAAGCCTCCCATGGCCCCGCCCACATTTAAGCTCCCTTCTGAGACTCCCTAAGAAGAATGAGGATGAGCAGGGGGGAGGAGAAAAGTGATAGGAAGAGAAGGAGGAGGTAGAGGAAAAGAAGAGGAGATGGTAGAGGAAAAGGAGGAGGTGGTAGAAGAAGAAGAGGAACAGGAAGAAGAGGACAGAGAAGGAGGTGGTAGAGGAAAATTGGGATGAAGTGGTCGAAGAAGAATAGGAAAAGGAAGGTTTAGGGCAGTTTATTCACATCTAGGATCCCCAGCAGTGTACCTCCAGAGGCCAGACAGAGCACAGCTTGCCTATTGAGAGACACATCTGCAATGAAGTTGAAATGACCAAGCCCTGGGCCAGTTGCTATGTAGACCTTGCAGCCTGTCACACACTCTGGGCCCAGCTGTTTCCCTGGCCACTCAGATGGCTTCCCTGATCCAGACCTGGTCCCCTCTGGACATGCAGGAGCACAGACAGACTCCCTGTCTCTCAGCCTCTGTTTCCCCAGCTATTTAACCTCGGGAATCCTGTGGCATACAGATGAGGCCTTGTGCCCACAGTGGCAGAGGGTGCTCTGTCTTCCCCTTGGCAGCCCCTGTGGTGGGCTCAGCCTTGCATAGAACACAGGGAGAACCCAGCGCAGGACCCAGCACCTGAAGGTTGTCTGCACCACACAGCAGCTGATAAATAGAAAGCCCAGGCTTCTGTCTGCCGAGGACCTGGCGTTGTGCTGGAGGCCGAGTGTGGCTCAGAACCTGAGTGGTCCCACAGGTGTGAAGGTCCCCTCTCACACTGAGCCTCAGGAGGGGCTGCAGCACCTGGGGACCACTCTGAGCAGCATGCTCAGTGGGCGCCAAGGGCAACATGCTCAGCCAGACCTTTTTTACTTCCCCATTTTTCCTACCTATGTTATTTTATGAGGAAAAAGTATTCTTTGAATTTGTCCCTGCTTATTTGAAAGAATGCTCTTCTGACCTAAAAGTCTTCAAAGACTTAAGTCTGAATATAAAGAATATTCATCTTGACTTTTCTGGGGAAGATGGAAGCACAAAGTCCTCATCCCAGGAAATGATCAGGAATCCCTCATGAGCAAGTCAAGGTCGTCAGCTCCTTCCTGGGCCATGAGCTCTGTGTCCACTGATGCTGAAGGCTGTGGGCATTTGTCACCAGTGCCAACACTTGCTGTCCTACACGAGGCTGATTCACAGCTGAGAGGGAGACGCTGACTGTGCCCTTGGAGCAGGGTGGGCCTGGTGAGGTTCACAGCAGGCCCCATGCACGGCTCTGCACTCTCACCCCTGTGCCCACACAATGCCGGCTGAACCTCAGCCCCAAACCCAGGGCACTTATTTTATTCTTCCCTCAAAAGATATTTCTTGAGAATCTGCTCCTTGCACTTGAACCAATGAGGCAGACTGAGCTGACCTCGAAGAATGTGCCATAGCCAGGGGGCCAGATGCAAGTGCTGGGCAGAGAAAGGAGAGAGCTGCTCGGAGCCTCGGCCTGAAGGAGCAGCTGGGCCAGACAGGTCACTGCAGGGTGCTTCCCCAGGGCAGAGAGCGTGGCTGTGATGGCCCAGCTTTCACTCTGCGGTGTCCCTGGGAAAGGACGCAGCAGGGCTGAAGTCTGAGCCAGCCTACTGCTCCTGGCCAGAATGCAGCGTGAAGTTCCTGGGTCCTTGTTGAAGGGGGCCGGTCTTCCCTGAATGCAGCACCTGGGAGTCTATCCTCCCACCCCTCGGAGACACTGGGACAGCCTGGAGCTGCATGTGAACCTTGACATTCCACTGTGGCTGAGTAAAGGTGTCCTGCCTTGGTGACAGATTGGATGATTCTGTCGGGATTCACACATCAGCTCCTTTCCGAGGGCAGCCCACAGTACCTGGTAGACATCATTTCTGTCATCTCTGTTGTCTCCTGCTGTGCAGCCATCACTGCCCTCCCCTTCTGGCCTAGCCCAGCACTATGGACCTGCATGGTCCAGAGGAATTCTCATACCTGCTGGATTGGGATATTGGAGATGGGTACAAATTGTATTTTAAGGCCAATAAATCTTTAGTGTCAACAGGGTTCTCATTCTGTTCTAGAATATTCCTGGGGGTGGGGTTGTAGCCCAGTTGTAGAGCCAAGTACATGGCCCTACGTTTGGTTCTCAGCACCACAAAACACAGCTTGTCTTTAAGGTATTCTTTGACTCTGTTCCTCGGGAACTGGGCCTCATTTCTGTTTCTGCCTCCTAAGAAGCCCCCTCCGGAAATCCGCGAGCTCTTCTATCCTTAGCCCCAGAGGCCTGTGTGAAAGGAACTGGGATCCCACAGCCCCCAGCCAGGGTCAGGTTGTCCAGCACCAGATGAGCAAGGCTGGGGTCAAGGGATCCTTGGTGATGCCCTTAGGGCCCTGGCTAACAAACCCCGGGCCGGAGTTGCTCCACTAAGTCCACCTAAAAGAAACAGACATCATTGTGTAGATACGGCAAGGAAGTGTGCACCATCCCCAGCGGAGCCCAGCATTCTGCAGAAAAGGCCTCCACTCTCCTGATAAGCAGGCATGTGGACCTCACCTGGCCATGCTGAGTGAGGAAGCCTCGCCCAGGAAGTTGGCCTCAGGCTCAGTTTTCCCTGAGGTTTCTTTTGCTCAGAGCATTGTAATCTAGACAACATGGAGCACACAGAAACACTCAGAGGTGCAAGGATGGCACCCCAGATCCAGCCCTGGTCCTGGAACCACATTACGGTGTCCACACCACAGTTCCACACCTTCTCCAGGGCCCTTCCAGGAGCACGGGTGGGAGGGTGTGTGACTGTAACCACAGGTCCAAAGATGAGCGCGTGTGCCCTGTACCCACCTTCCCCAGGAGGCGTGTGCCAACCTGGTCCTTGTCTCATCCCCGCCTGCAGGTACCTGGCCCTCTATGCCTACAAGCCCCAGAAGAGCGATGAGCTGGAGCTGCGCAAGGGCGAGATGTACCGGGTGCTGGAGAAGTGCCAGGACGGCTGGTTCAAGGGCGCCTCCATGCGCACTGGGCTGTCCGGGGTGTTCCCTGGGAACTACGTGACGCCTGTCTCCAGGTGAACAAGGTTCCTGCGCAGAGGAAGCGAGGCCAGAGATCACCAGAGAGCCAGGCTTCAAATGTGCATGTGTGCTCATGTGTTCACACCACAGCATGTGCAGGGAGGACAGTGTGTTGTGCCTCACATAGGCTTGTATGTGCACATATGTGTGTGCAGATGGGTGTGGTATGCATGCATGTGGGTGCCTGTGTTGTCTGTGGGTGCAGGTGTGGATCCTGGGTTCCATGTGTTCGTGTATACATTTGCAATGAGTGTGTATGCCTTAGTGTATATGCCAACACGGTCACGCAGTTCATGGCTGTGCACAGCACGTGCACACAGTGTGGTGTGAGCACACAGGCATGTTCATTTACATATTGTATGTGTGCCTCACATAGTCCTTCTGTGTGTAAAAAACAGCAAAAAGGAAGGGTAAAGTGTGCTTTGGGCAGAAGCATTATCAGCAATTTAAATTCTCTTCTTTGTTCTTTCTAATGTCTTAGAAAATCTGTGCTATACAGTGTTTAAAAAATCTGAAAGGACAACTTTATAGACTCACTAAAGAGAACAAATTTCCCTCCTAGCAAAGGGTCAGTCTTGCCCACAGCAGCAATGGGGCTCAGCCCCATTCCCCACTGTGGGCCGTGCTGGTGACCTGAGGACCTGGCCTCAGGCTTGTCTGTCCCGGGAGGACAGTGAGGTGCTCAGTGACGCTGGGCCTTACGGGATCACAGATGGGTTCTTGCTGTCATGGCAGCTTTGGAAGGCTCGGGTGGATTAGGTTAAGACTCCAAGGTGGTGGATTCCATGGATCAGGGCATTCTTTAGTGCCTCCTACAGGGTGACAGGCTTACAGGGACAAGGGAGGCTTGCGGGAGAAGCCCCGCTCAAGTGGCCTTGGCAGGCAGAAGCCTTAGAAGCCCCTGTGCCTCCCATGGCTGTGGGAGAGTGCACCTGGTCAGGCCTGTCCTTGGAACCCCCAGGGCACCCTGTGTGGTGAGGTGGCTGGTAGGCACTAAGGCGGGAGCACCCTTCCTGGGCATCTCCCTGCCAGGTAAAGCTCTGAGGTAGGTCACTGGTACCTGAGCCCTAACTGCTCCTCCACTCCTTTACCCAGTGAAGACAGAGCCCTCTAGTGGTGCTCCTCGGAATGCCCTCCTCTAGAGCCTGCCCCATGGCCCCTCCCATACCACATGTCCCCCGGCCTGCTGAGGAGAGCAGCTCCTGGTCACTCAGTGCAGCTTTGTCCTGAGTTCCTTGCATACCATCTGTATATACCAGGTGCTCAGTAAATCCAAGCTGAGTAAATAAAGGAAATCTGGTGCATTTGATTCAAAGAGCTATCTTCGCATACTGCCTCAGACTTCCCTGCAGGGGAGAGGGGGTGCTGGCCAACCAACCCTAAGCTGTGGAAGGGCAGCACTGGGCCCTGGGCCCTTAGGGTGATCCTTCCCCTCTGCTGCTGGGCAGATGCGCCCTGGGCACTTGGGCTGCTCCCCCAGATGGTCCTGGTCCTGTGGTGTCATGTAGGGGAGCAGGGCAGAGTCTGTCTCCTTCCATAATGCCTGTGTCTCAGAATGACATCATGGAGAGACAGGGACAGAAGTTTCCAGCCCAGCATAGGGAAGATATCCCAGTACCTGGAGACCCCGCTGGTGTTAGGATGAGTGGAGGTGGAGTTCTGGTATTGGGTATTTGTTGGGATTGCCCTGTCCCTCAGGTGCCCCAGCTGTTTCTTGAGGGTCCGTTGGGAGTCAGCCCAGGTTTGCAAACTTGCCTTCTGCTCACCTGGAGCACTCTCAGGCATTGTTTAGGATTTTTCCTGGTCTCCTTACCTCCATGTCTCAGGGGCTCTGAGTGACAATGGCTATGACTCATCTGGGCATCCCTTGACTAGCCTCTTGTTTGCTTCCTCAGGGCTCCTGGAGGAGCAGCTGGGCCTCCCCGGAATAGTGCACTCGGAGGATCTCCTCTGGCCAAAGGCATGGCCACTACCATGCACCCTGGTGGTGGCAGCCTGAGCAGGCCGGCCCTGCCCCTCACCGCACCGCAGGCCCAAGCCCCCCACCCAGCCAGCTCTCCTCCAGCGGGCAGCTGTCCTCGCCACATGGCCCAGCCAGCCACCGGCCAGACCCGGGGAGCTCTCTCTGCAGGTATGAGTGTGTGCTTCTGCACTGACAGGGCTTTCTGGGCCTACATCATAAAACGTTCGGCCCAGGTCTTGAGCCAAAGTTGACTCTGCACATCATTGACTTAGTCTGCTGTTCTTTGGAAAGCACACTTACCGTCTTACTTTCTCTTGGCAGCAGAAGCGAGCTAGGGAATTCACCAGTTTTACGGATGGGTGGCAGGTAGACCTTGTGGACTAGTAAAAATAGCATTGCACCCTGCATGCCCAGCACAGGCAACTGGGCTGTATAGAGGCCTTTGCTTGGGCACCTTTCAAGGTCCCCAGCCAGGGAGCATCTAACAAGATATGATGAAGAGCATAAGTCACACGAGTCCTTCTCATATGTCCATGCCATGGACACTTACAGCAACACGATCGATCCCTTGGCTTTTTGGACTGGAGGACAAGCCATTTCAGCCCTGGGATGGTGTAGGATAGGACATCAGGGGTGGATGTTAAGGTAGCAGGATGGTAACTGTGTCTTCCTGGAGGCTGAGCCCCTGTGCTAATGAGTCCTGCCGAGGCTGGGGACTGCTGCTCTAGTCATGTGCCATGTGTTGCCCTCCCAGCCACCACAGAAGCCACCCAGAGCAGAGTTGCAGCCCAGAACTTCCCTTCTCACCCCATCGTAATCCTTTTCAGAACCTCAAATCAGGGTGAAAGGGTACCTAAGTCCTCTGAAGCCATAAGGTGCAGGAAGTGACCCACTCTGCATCCCCAGAAAGCAGTTTCCCAAGTGTGAAGAGTCAAGATGGAAGAGATGTAATGGACGCTGTGTTTCCCTGAGTCCCAGCTGAAACAGCAAGAGGTGGGCGAGGGCCCCATCTTTTGAGGCTCATTGTTCACATGCCCACTGCTGTGGCCTGCAGAATTCCACATGGACACAGCACTCCCATGGGCTGGAAAAGCTGGGCAGCCAGCTCTGCAGGAGGCTGAGGTGAAACGCACCCATAAGGAACACAGACCAGGCAGGTTGGACGTCACTCTGCTGCTGGCTCATGCTTGCCCAGCTGGAAGCCCAAAGGAGGAACAGTGTGGGACCCTGGGGGAGGAAGTCCTTCCCAGGGTGAGAAGTGATGAGAGGTATGTCTGGCTGGAGGAAGGACAGTCAGGAGGGAAGGGGTGGGAGACGGTGGGCATTTGGCACTTACAGGCACGGGCAGTTCTTCACCGGCACTCCATGTGCTGTGGTGCCAGGAGCCCAGCCGTGCAGCAGGTCAGCGCGGGACGAGATACTTGAGGGAATGGGAGCCCCGTTCACACACATTTTCCCACAGGATCTTGTAGGAGTTGTGCTCCCTGGGGCACAGATAGTACATTGGTGGCACAGCGTATGTGGGCTCAGCACCCCCCTGGGCATCCAGATGTGCCAGTGTGGGCCAGAAAGGCCTGGGCTCAAGGGCTGTGGCCTCAGT
Organism: Petromus typicus; assembly: GCA_004026965.1. Taxonomy (NCBI): domain Eukaryota; kingdom Metazoa; phylum Chordata; class Mammalia; order Rodentia; family Petromuridae; genus Petromus; species Petromus typicus. Next base: position 27,842 of record PVIR01006450.1, read on the forward strand.
TTCCCCACTTGTGATGTAGAAGTATGCTGGCACTCTCCTCCCAGGAGGACTGCACAAGTGCCATGAGTACTGCTCTGTGGGCCCAGGTGATAGGGGGACAAGTGCACCGTGTCAGCCTTGTCTCACACACCTGGAAGCCCTGCAGGTAAAGAAGGGGGAGGAAGTTGTGTGACAGTCAGCTTTTTCAAAGGCAGCGACATGGAGCTGGGGCCTGGTGTAGGAAACCCTTCTTGATCAGGTTGGATCTCTGGCGGTGCTGATGGTGCTGTACTGAGTTGTTATCTGGCAAAGGTGCAGCGGGCACTGGGGGGGTGCAGCACTCCCAGCCAACCCTATTGGCTGGAGTTCCCATGGGTGGGCACTCATCTTGCAATATGTCTTTTCTTTTTATATTAGGCATGGGTACCACCTGCACTTTTCCACTCTCTGCCTCAGGGTCATCTGGTCCTAGATCCTGGTCCCCAGGCCCAGTGTTTTGTTTTGCGCTAAACTCGGTGTCCTGCATTCTTGTGGAGCCTCTGTGGCAGGCTTGTGATCCAAGGTCCTCAGCTCAGCCTCTGCACTGGTCGGTGTGAGCCTGGTCTGTCCACACACATGTTGGGGCATCAGGCCCTGGTGAGGTGGCAGTGCTGCTCCTCACGGGCAGTGCACACCCTGGCACCATGCCCTTGGCCGGCCCCATGGCCTCACTATGCCAAGCCGGCTAAGAATTCTCTCAGTTCAGAAATCGGAGCCCTCCTAGTCACTTCTCCCTCTGTTCGTGAACAAGCGGGAGCCAAAGAAATTGGCAGGGCTGGGGCAGCACCACATTGTGTGGTGGCTCTGGTCTGTCACCATGGTAACCACAGTGGCACAGCCAGAATTCTTTCCATCAGTTAATTTTACAGTGGGAGAGTGAGGCACAGGATGGTTAAATGGTCCGCTCCTGCATCCCGACCTCAGGCTTGTCCCCCACACTGCTGTCACAGCCAGGTTACAGAATGGCTCCCTCTGAGCCATGTCAGTAAATTAAATGCCCTGGTTCCCACAGCATTTCCTACTTCATTCTGCATTTAGAGAGTGCAAAAACATTGTTGACAGGACAAGTAATGGATTGTTCCCCGCAGTAATTGCCCATTTCTCAGACCCCAGCCCGGCAGCTGGGAGGCGTTTCAACAATGTTCTCATCTCACGCCCAAGGCCAGCACTTTGACAAAGGCTTAATTGCATCGCCCACAGCATCTGATATGATTTGTTCTGCTCAACTAACGTGACTTCTTTTCCAAGGGCAGCACACCCTGCGCTCCATAAGGACTCCTGTCAGCACTCGCAGAGACAAGAGCTCCACATAGCCAATTATGCATCAGCAAAAAACCACCAAATACCTGAATACAGGCAAGACACCCTGCGACGACCAGGAAGTAGAGAACAAGACAGAGCCCAGTGCTGCCCCGGTTAGAAGAAAGGACAGGACACCAATTCCTGCTGCACACCACCCTGGGGTGGAGGCTTCAGGAGGTATCCAGCCAAAAGGAAAGAGAAGGGTCTGTTTGGACTAGGGCAGGAAGTAGATGGGGTGGGAACATGTGTGGGGAGTGTTCAGGAGGAAGCAATGATGCCCGGAGTTCCGGAGGAAGTTGGAGACCATCTAAGTAGAGCAAGAGAGGGATAGGCAGAGGAACCAGCAGGGCATGGATGTTGAGGAAGACCACCATTCCCTTGCTGGCAGCCTATCTGGGTTTGATGGGCCTGGAACAGGTGTGAGAGGAGCCGTCCAGGGGGTGAGGTGACAGTTCAGTGCAAGCAGTGAACAGGATGCAAGCAGCTATGGGCAGAGCTGAGACCAGTGCAGCCCTCGGGCCACAGAGGCCAGGTGCACTTGGAGACGGGGTGAGACCTGAGAGACCCAAACAGGCAGGCAGCAGATCCCAAGAGGGCCTGATAGACCTGGCCAGCAAATTAGGGTTTTTACTCTACCAGTAATAGAGCACATTGCAAGGTCTTAAATAGCAAATCCAGTCAGACTTGAGTATTTGGAACATCAAGCTGCCTGCTACCTGTGGCCAAGCTGAAGCAGTGTGAATGGGGTCCACCCTCCTGCCTGAAGGAGCTGGAATAGCAGACAGTGCATAAGACAACATCTTCTGGGACACCAGGCATCAGACCACCCAGATAAGTCATTCACCAAGGAATATCTGTGGGCAAAAGGTTAAATTCGAGATGCTGAAAAGATCCAGATCAAAGTTGGAGATGTAAAACTACAGTGTGTGAGACAAAGAATAAACAACGAAATTAATGGCACATTAGACATTGCTGAAGAAAAACAGGTGAGTGCTCTTGAAGTGATCTCAACTGAACCTGCAAAAACTGAATCAAGATAAAAGAGAACTTCAAGAACTGCACCGAGCATCAGTGAACACTGGAAGCCTTAAATGGCTTGAGTGTGACTGGAATCCTCAAGGTGAAGGACAAACAAGTGGGGCAGGAAAATGATGAGAAGAAACAGAGATCAAGATCATCTTAAATTTGAGGAAAACTACACGCATAAGCAACTGGATAGTTACCAAGTCAAAATCCACTTGTACAGGATCAGGAATGTGGTTCAGTGGTGCCACCCTGGCCTCATAAGTTCAAGCTCCTGAGTTCGATCCCCAGCACTACCAAAAAAAAAAATCTAGTTGTTAAAATCTGTGATAAAGAATATCTTGAAACATCCAGAGGAAAAACTGTTAGTGTAAAGTCAAAAACAGATAAGAATAAGGTCATTTTCTGGTCAAAAGCATTGTAGGAGAGAAGGCAGCAAACTCAGAATTACTGAAGGAAATGTATCTGTCCATCTAGGACCCATAAACAGCAAAAGTACCTTTCAAGAAAAGGCAAAATAATTATTCAGACACAGTGAAGCTATAAGACTGCATCATTCACCCACCCACATATGAAAAATAAGAAAGTTCTGTAAGAAGAAAGTTGACATCCTGTGAACAGAGGAGCCCTGTGCAGGGGCAGGAGCCCTATAAGCCATGACTAATTAAAGGAAATGCACAAAGTTCCTTTATTATTTAAAATATTAAAGACCTAGTTACTTAAACACAAAACCATCCAGACCTGGAGCTGATGTGAGAGTAAAATGTGCCATAGTGAAGCCCAGAGCTGGAGTGAAGGGCCTAGAGGGCCGCGTGGAAGGTTGTGCTAAGGAGGCCAGTAAATTAAAGCTGCCTAGTTAGAGTTGTACCAAATAAGCTGGCAGAGGAGATAAAATGGAATTGTAAAAACTGTATCAATCCGAAATAAAGGATAGAAAGAGAAAAAGAATGTTGGGGATGAGTCAAAGAGAAAATGTCCAGCAGGACAGTACATTTGACCTAATCACATAAAAAATTGCATTAAATATTAGGGCCTAAATAGCCCAAGTAGAATTTAGGTTAGATGGTCAGATAATGTAAAAGCAAGTAAACAAAACAAATGAACAAAAATTATGTGCTGTGAACAAGAATCATATTTTATGTGAAAAGATATTGAAAGCAAAGGTAAAAAGTAAAGGTGAGAGACAGGAAATATACATCCCTTTCCTTCATGGCCTTGTGTTCTGTGACGTTGCCATGAAGGCTGAGCAGATGCTCTGTGGTGAGATTGTGTGTGCACATGTCTCACACAGATTCTGATGTTGTCCTCATTGATTCTGTTTACAGTAGAGAAAATAAGCTTCATTAGTGTCAGCTGGCCTGAGGTGATCCCTGACAGGTTTTGTTCTGGGATCCAGACCATCCACCTGGCTCCAGAGCCACAGCTGTCCCTACACTCCTTGACTTCTCTGAGAGCTGAGACCAAATCACTTTATCATCCTCAGCTGGGAGGGTGCCTTAATTCAGGCAACATATATTGTTAACAATTCTCCGTAATGTAGTGTGAATAAGACTGTGACAGCAGCACATCTTTGATTTGGGAGTTTATGAACCAACTATAGCTGGTAGCAATGTGTCTTTCTCATTGCTGGAGCAAAATACCCAGTACCTAGAACTCAAAGGAAGGTTTATGTGGGTCACAGTTTCTGGTGGGTTCAATCCATTGTCAGCTGGCTCCAAGACAGGAACGACATAGTGGAAGAGTGTGGCAGAAGAAAGCTGCTCAACCCATAATAGCCAGGAAGCGGAGAGAAGGGAGGAGACGAGGACAAGAATGCACCTTATAGGTAACACTCCAGTGACCGCCCTCCAACAGGGACCCACCTCCTAACAGCACATTGAGCTATGCACTCATCAATGAATTAACCCCCTTGGGAGGATAACATCCCGTGATCCAGTCACTTTACAAAACCTCATCTCTAAGTACATGAGACTTTCAGGGACCTTGTAGACCCCAACCATACACAGCATTTGCAAATACAGAATCTGCCAAAAATGAGGCTCAGATATACTAACATAAATCCAAAGAGATTTGGGTGGCTATGTTAAAGAAATACTGAACAAAGTAGAAATCACAACCAAGAATATTATTAAAGATTATTTTAAATGACCATTTCATAATGTCAAAGGGTCTGCTAATTGAGAGGGCATAACAGGGCTGGGGATTTAGCTCAGTGATTCCAGCGCCTGTCTTGCAAGCACAAGGGCTGGAGTTCCATCCTTGGTAACCACATACAATACTGGGCATGGAGACTCATGCCCAGCAGCAATCAGTACCACATACCACAGTGCCCTGCCCGGTGTGGTGGTTCACATGCCTGTAATCCCAGCACTTGGGAAGCAGAGGCAGGAGGATTGCTGTAATGTGAGTTTGAGGCTGAGCTCAGGGCCAGCCTGAACTACAAAGTGAGGCTCTGTCTCAAAAAAAAAAAGGGGGGGGCATAACAATCTTATCTATGTAGGCAAATAATAGAGCTCATGTATATGCTATTGTATGTATAAGCTATTACATATAAACCTGTAAGAACAAATAGGAAAATTCACAATTGCAGTCAGAAATTTCAGTATTTCTCTCAATAGCTGATAGAACAGATAGAAAAGTGGCAAAAATATGACCGACTTGAATTAATTGACATTTAGGGAATACATGTTGTTCCATCAAATGACAACAAATAAGTGTTCTTTTTAATTGTACATAACAGTTCTGGGCTATAATATTTACATCTTAATGCATATAAAAGAATATAAAGGATTTATATCATATAAATTACATTCCTTTCAATGGAGTTGAAATAGAAGTCAGTATCACAAATAATTATGAATATATATTTGAAGTTGCCAAATATTTGTAAACATACTTCAGGATAATATGTGGAACATTGAAGAAATAAAAATGAGATTAGAAAACATTTCAAACCGCATAAAATAAAGACACAACCTATCAAAATTTTTGAGATGCTGCTAATAGTCTTCTCTGTAAACATCTGTGCTCAAAAACCAAGGTCAAGTGTCCAATGAGTAGCATTGGCTCGTACCTGAAGAAACTAGGATAGAAAGAGCAAAGGGATCGTGAAGGTAGGAGAAAAGATCAGTGCAGAAATCAATGTCACCAAAACAGTAGAGAAAGCCAGTGAAATCAACAGATGCTTCTTTGAGGAAATCAGTAATGAGGTTGATGAGCCTCTGGCAAACAGATAAAAGAAGGGGAAGATAAATGATTACTATCTGGAATAACAGGTGACATTGCCTCAGATTCCACAGAAAAATAAGAGGTTACTCAAAATGTTCATGCAATGATTCAACAAATTAGATGAAATGGATGTATTAAAATGTTTCATGAAAGACACAAATTATCAGAGCTACCCAAGAGGAGATAAGTAATCTGAAAATTCATTTTAAAAGATTCCAGAAAGAATATTGCCGGCTCAAATGACTTCATTGCTGATTAATGTATGACAATTAGGGAGGAAAGCATAACAATTCTGTGGAAACACTTAGAAAATAGAAAGGAAGGGAGAATATTTTTTGTCTTCATCTATATATCCAGCATTACCTAAATGCTAATACTAGACATACCAAGAAAATAAAATCATGAATAATTATGCCTCATAAACAGACATAAGAATTCTAAACAAAATTTTAGCAAATCCAATATGATAATAAATAAAAAGGATAATACACCCACCAGGAGAGCAAATTTGGATTAACATTTGATGATCACTGTAATTTGATTCATTAACAAACTAAAAAATAATATGACTGTGTCAATAATGCAGACGTCAGTATCCATTCTTGATTTAAGAAACTCAGAAAATGAATAATAAACATGAATTTCTTTGCTCTCATATATAGCTCTGTGAAAATAGGTAATATCATAATGGCAGCAGAGCAAGGTTTATTCCTGAGATCAGCAACAGAAGAGGATGTTCGCTGTCTTCACTTCTTTTCAGTACTGAAGTTCTAGCCGGTCTGGGTGAGGAAGGAAATTGTACAGATTGTAAAGGAAGGAGTAAAGCTGCTTACAGTTGCAGACGGCATGATCTTATATATAGAAAACCCTAAAGAAAGCCACACACGCCCCTAGAGCTAAAAAAAATTCAGCAAGGTTGAAGATACAAAGTCAGTTGTACTTCAGTGTATAGTTGGCTCTCTGTATCTATGGTTTCCATGTCTGTAGCTTCAGTCAATCATGGATCCAAAATATTTGAGCAGTAATTATATCTGTGCTGAATAGATACAGATGCTTTTCTTGTCACCATTCCCTCAACAGCATGGTGTAGCATCTGGTTACACGGTGTCTTAGTTACTTCCTTGTTGCTGGGACCAATTACCCCACGCCCACAAGTTAAAGGAGAAAAGATTTATTTTAGCTCATTGTTTGTAGAGGTTTTTGTCTTTGTCAGCTGGCTCCAGCGCAGGATGGCATGGCAGAGGGGGCTGGCAGAGGAGAAATCATGCATGGCAGGCGATGCAGAAAGCAGCAAGCAGCGAACCTTCCTTCCTTCTTTTCGCCTTATGTTCCATTCAGGCTGTAAGCCTATTGGTCGGTGTCACCACATCTAGGGTGGGTCATCCCACTGCCCACATCCAGAACTATGCTAAACCCATCATTGGACTAATAAGTTATCATACACCCTCCATCCTCCTCTGGCACCAGCCAAAGCTCTCTCGGGCCCTTGGCCCTGACTAAGTAAGGTCCTGAGCCCAGTATAGAGACCAAGGGTCAGGACTAACCAGAGCCCAGCTGTGGACCAGGACCATCTGGTGTGTAGTGCTGCTGTGCAGCCCAGACCCATCTCAAGGCTTCTCTGAGATGCTTTCCTAGGCTTTACTTTTAAGAGCATTTTAACCAAGGTGCTTTTAAAAATCTTGGGAATGCATTGGTTTGTCACAGCACAGAAAACCCGGTGGAAGATGTTGTAGGGTGGGCATGACTTGTCCCCCCAGGGTCCACATTTGTGTGATATTGGTGAGTCTTGGTTGGGGTCGCTAATCATAGGGTGCTGTCCAGGGAAGGGGTTAAATTGGTTCTCATAGGATCCTAATGGGGTTCTTATAGAGGCTCATTATGCAAAAGGCAAGCTTGGCCCCTGGCTCCCACTCTGGGTTCTGGCCCCCTCACACATACCTTCACCACTATGATGGATCCCTTGCCTCAGGGCATCCTCCACCTTGACAGATCTTCCCTTGTGATCCTTCTCACGATGGATTCTCGACCGTGGTGAGCCCTGTCCTGAGAGAGGTCCGCCATGACTTCTTCCTGACATCTGAGCTCCCACAGGCTCTGGGCTCTCTGAGGTTGGGCTGTTCTGTGTCGGGGCATAGATGGTCACTGGGCCTGGAAGAGGTGGGGCTGCATCTTCAGTTTCCCAGCCTGTTTCTCCTGAGTAGGAGGGCCTGTATTGGTGACCAAGTCCAGAAGAAGAGGCCATACAGAGAGGAGGGGTGTCAGATTCACAGCAGGCTACAGACTAACCTTCCACCTATGTCCCTCCCTTCCTTCCCCAGCCGCCCACCCCTCTGCCCAGGCCCAGGACCGACCGACTGCCACCGTGACACCCCTGCGCACTCAGAGCTCCCCATCTCGCCTGCCAACCACCAGCCTCAGGCCCCGTTCAGTGGTGTCCCCGCAGCCTAGCCAGCAGTCCCCGGTTCAGACGTGTCCCCGGCCAGCCATCCCCCTCACTTCCGCTGCAGTGGCCATCACGCCTCCCAGCGTCAGCACCACCTGCGTCAGCGGGGATGCCAGTGGGGGCTTGTCCTCCTCCAGCCCCACCAGCACTGTATGTAGACTAGAGGACAAGAGGGGTGAAAAGGTAAGCACACGTCTCAGGCATCCTTGGCAAAAGATGCCAGTGGTGCCGTTCTGTGGAGGGTTGTGTGAGGGCATTGAGTTCCTCTCTCAGCAGCACAGGCCCAAGTCAGGCAGAGGCCGGACCAGGAAGGCCACTGGCTGGAGGAGGTGGGCGTGACCAACAGGGGGCAACAGGGTTTCGAGCAAGTTGGAAAACGGTGTTCCTTCTTCCACACAGCTGTGTTCCCTCTGTGGAAAAATCATTACAATATACTCATCTTGTTAGAACAAGACCCTTATTGCTGTGTGCTGAGAGAACATAGCAGTGAGATAAAAATCTGTGTGTGCATGGGAACAGCATCCCTCACTCGAATATGTCGCTCTTGGGTAGTGCACAGCCTGCTCAGCCATATGGGACAGGCCTGTTTCCTAAGAAGAAAGGAGGAGACAGGAGGGCACCAACACTATTGTTGGCGTGGATAGCATTGTCAGCTATTCTCTTAGCTGTGATGGGTGCGGGGCTGATTTAATAGGGAAACAGCCTGGGGAGCTGACCAGCCAGTTGGACCTCAGACCAGCCAGGATTACAATCCACATTTCTAAGTCAGTGTGTCCAAGAGAGGCATGATGTGGCCACAGACTTAATGATCATTTTCCAATATCCATGTTTTTTTTTTTATCTTTATTGGTACATTAAATATATCCATGTGTTTTTTAAAGTAAATTTTTAAAATTAAAGGTGAAATTAATTTCAATAGGCTATTCCATCAAGCATAATAACCAAAATATTCTCACTCCAGAATGCAGTCTATATAGGAATTGATGGTGAGCTGTCAAGATTTTCTTCTCAACAGTAAATCTCTGCAGGCTGTGTGGACCTAGCGGGCACTCCTGTGGTGCCCACCACGTGCCACACAGCCGTCCAGGACCCTTCCCACATGAGCTACCTGAGAAATTTCTGCCTCCATTTCCTGCATTTTGAGGCTGTGCTGCTGTCTCTTGTGGAACCAGTCTTTGGATCAGTGCGCTGGCCAGGCAGCTGGAGTGAGGCAGTATCTGGGGAGGGCTGTAGTGTCCCAGGGGCTGTTATGCACCGTGTTGGCTCCAGGCCTCTGTACCCTCCGGGCTGGCTGGCTGTGCTCACAGCCCCTTTTCAGCGGTGCCAGGCCTCAGCAGCTGCCGTCCCATTCTGTCCCGTGTCGCATTGTTCCTGTACTCACTGGTGAGGAGAGGCCTCTGTCAAAGCCTCTGAAGCTGCCTGAGGAGAGATGGCTGCTCTGGGCTCGAGTCTGCTTGAGCATTGGCTAGGCCTGGTCTACCTTGGACTTGGTTCTGAGACATGACCGGTGTGTCAGGTGGCAGGGCAGGGCTCCTGCCTCGGACCACTGAGGAGAGCAAGTCAGGCTGGCTGGAGATGGCTGTGCTTGCACTCAAGGGCAGCTTGTTCTGTGCCCCCACATCCCCTCTCGGCTGATGTTCCTCCGCTCCCTGTGCCTCGGCTGCCACACCCAGAGTGCTATCTACCTATCAGCACAGATACACAGCACTGGCCAGTGTGGCCTGGAGACCATGCCTGAGCACGGCCTATGGATACCTGTGCCAGGCAGAGGGTGGACTAAGCATAGGCTGGGTTTCGGGTGGTGCTGACCCATAATTCACTCAGAATTGGCATCACTGTCTGCCACCCAGGTTGCCCGGGTTGACCAGATGTCTTTCTCCTTCGGGACAAGTCTGCCTCAGTGCTGTGGGTGGAAGAGACCCTAGCAGCAGGCGTGGTCTGCAGACACTGCAGCTCCTGGGTGTTTCCCCATGGAAGGACTTGGGTCTGTGCCTTTGAGAGGATCTGGATCCTATTTTTTAGAAAGATCTTTACGGTATCACAAATCACAAGGAAAAACCAGATCAGTTGTGACTCAAGAAAAGGATGTATGTGTGGGATGGAAATTATTCCTTTGCACTTAAAGTATGAACTTGTGCTTGAAATGGCCATAATATACCTACCTGTTTTGTCCACCAGTGATGGACATATGAGAGCCCATGTGACACAGATCAGCCATCCAGCAGGGATCATCCCAGAAAGGGAGGCTGCTGCACCTCTCACCCTGCAGCTATGTGCCCCACACCCCATTGTACACCCCAACCTGGTCTGGAGGGAAGCAGTCTGCCCAGGGCATAAGGAGGCAGTGGTGGCAGTAGACGGGCCTGTGTGCGGGAGCAGTCTTTAGAAAAGTGCTGATAACAGGGGGAGTAGTGGACAGACCTCAGCGTGACAACAGCCTGAGCAGAGGCTGCCATGCCCCAAAGGAGAGGGGCCCTGGGTAGGAGGGGACTTGAGGCCCCGCTGGGAGACACCTCGCAGCCTGCAGCCCTGTGCTCTGCCTGGTGCCTGGTGGGGGGATGCTGGCAGGTGTGCCCTCTGAGGCCTCTGTCTTTCCTCTTTCTCTCAGGCTGCCTGAATGCCAGCTTGTGCTGTGTGCCAGCTTGGCCATGGGTGCCTGGCAGGCACTGTATGTTCTCCTGGGTGCTAATGCTTATGGAGGGCACATCCCTTTCCTTGGATCCCTACACAGCCTTCCTCCAACCTGCAGCTTCCTTATGTGCTGGACTCAGCTCCACATTCCCATGTTTGTGGGCTGGGCAGGAGTGGGCCAGCACTAGGACGGGTCAGCCCATGGGCACTCAGCCAGTGCGGCACACTGGGGACATGTGCTGGCCCCAGTGGAAAACTCTGAGTGTCACAGCCCACAGCCCTGAGGAAGGAGTCTGGTGATAACTGGAGACAGAAGAGTCTCTGCTCCCGTGATGTGCCCGCTGCTTTGTTTAAAATGGGGGAAAATAATCACCTTTCACTGGAGATGCACAGGCCCAAGTTAAAAGCATTTTCCAGGAGCTGGGTGAGGTGGTCCAGAGAGGCTTCCTGCAGGCTGTGCCCATGCATCTGGGCACCCGGGGCCCAGCCCAGAGCTGAGGGGAGGATTTCTTGGTTAATCTCACCACTGCACAGCATAGTGTTCAGGACAGAATATTAGAAATTTATTCAGAATTTGACAGTTGACTAAGGATCCTCTACAAATTGTAAGGCAGACAGAGAAGAACTTCTAACCCTTTGGCTTCTATAAAAGATCAAAAGGATTTCAATTTGCAACTTTAATAACTGAAGTGCTTATCCTCACTAAACTGAGAGGTGTCAGACAACTCAAAACTGAATGCTAGCCCACTGGAGCAGCCGCTTGTGACATGTTTGTTCATCCCCCAGCAGCAGCAGGAGCCACCCCTGGGTCCTTCTTCCTGTTTGCTTGGGAACACAAGTAGAATAGAGCTTTAAGATCTTGGGTTTATCCCGGCAATGGAAAGAACTGAAAAACTGTCTTTAGCAGAAGTACAGCTCCAGGTGCAAAGCATTCAACCGAGTTCATCTTTTAGCAGTAAAAAACCCTAAAACTGGAGTCACTTGTATAGCTGTAAGGATTTTCTTACTATGTGAGGAATGGCAGTAACCAGTGATTCATTACCTGCGGGATACTAGTAACAGTAACCCCCTACGGGGGTGATAACAATACTGGTAACTCCTCAGGGTAGGTGGTATGACTGGTAACCGGTTATTGCTGGGAGGTGGGCAGTGACTACTAACCAGGCCCTCTTGGGTGGATAGCACAATAACTAGGATACAGTAACTCCTAGGAGGTGGGTAGCGTTTTAAGAAATGGCTGTGCATGGTGAGACCACAAGTTCTGTAAGGATAGGGTCCTCATCACGTGCTTCAGCTTTGAAGTGCAATTGTGCTGTATGGAGCTGTAGCGGTGCGTGCGGTATTCTGTCCAGCGGTCCCCATCCATCCCACAGCACACAGAACAGCAGGGGCTGACACACCTGCTCACTCCCAGAGCACAGGGAAGCCTCCATCAGGCCAGCGCTGGTCTCCAAGCCCCCCGAGACCCCTGCTGTTTCCTGGTAATTCTTTATTACATTCTGTCTCTTTCCAGGCCAGTATTTTTGGAAATGTTTTAATGTTTGAAATACCCAGCAGCTCTGAGCACTATTTTCTGTCTCCTTTAATTAGCTTGTTAACTTCTTCCTCTTTATCCATTATAGATCTTCTCTCCTCTGCCCTTCTGAAAATGTTTTGCATATTTATATTGTTCTAAACCTTTACTCTTCCTGAATCTGTTTTCAAGCAGAACCAGAGATGTGGCCTTTTTCCATTAAAATTTTAGCAGTGTGTAGCTTTTAATAGCCCTTTCCCATCTCCAACAGGAAGGTTTCCAAACATGAAATAATAATCAAAAAGCTTCCAAGTGTGACTTCTGCCTTGAGCCAGAGAACAAGAGAAGCCACATGTCGCCCTTGCGTGCTCTTTTCCTCTGTTCTCAGAGCATTGCGGGCCTTGGCTTCTGGGCATCGTCCCTCAGGGGCTCTTGGCTGTGCCTGGCCACTCTCACAGGCACCAGGGGTGATCTGCATTTCCTCTGGCTTTTCTAAACCCATGTTACATCCTTAGCATGATGCTGGCTTAGCTGAAACAGTGATGTTATTCAGCAGACAGCCAGAGTGAACACTAGGGATGGAAGCCACGTAGTCAAGAGCAGGACGTGCTGTGCCTTGTCCTGACTACTGTCTCTGAGCCACCGTCCTCTGTGCTTTTCCTATCCTCTTATGCCCATCCACACCCACAGCCCCACAATTTTGCTTGGCTGACCCAGCCCCTAATCACTGCCACAGGCCACATCATGTCCCCGTGCCCTGCTCGCCTGTCCCCTCAGCCAGGCTTCCAGGCCCAAGGCACACAGTGCTCCTGCCCTGCGTGCCACACAAAACTGTTCACACCTGCTTTCCTCTGTCTGCTTCTTCCACACCTCCTGCCTCTCCCTGGACAATCCATATCACCCACTGGCCACAGCTGTCCCTTTAGGAGTCAGCGCCTGCCTCTCGGTGCCCCTTTTCTTACCATCACCTTCAAAACGGCTCACAATGTCTCCTGCTTGTTACCCTCATAAGTGAAAACAATCTAGTTAGTAAGACCACTACACAACACATGTGAGAATGTGTGTTTTAATGCTCAGCAACACTGAAACCACCACCTCTTTCGGGGGCCGCGTCTGCGCTCCTGGTCACAGAGGGTCAGCGCAGTGCATGCTGGAACCTCCAGCCATGACCGCTGCTGGGTCTCAGCTCAGGACCGTGTCTGTGTCTGACAGTGAGTGTGTGCGTTCAGTCTTTTCCTCTCCAGCCTGATGGGGCTCTGGCTTCTGTCTCCAAGCTGTACGCACCTTGGCCATTAGCCTGTGCAGTGGGCTCGGTTCTCTGCAGACGAAGGTTCCTGACACCAGCACTGGGCCTTGCAGAGTGAGTCTGGTGAAGGACATGGGAGAGAAGGGCGCCCGTCCAGCGGACCAGTGGTCCAAGCAGAGTGGCCATCACCGGCTTCGTGGCTGTTTCTGACTTGGGCCCTCTGCCATGGATCCCCACAGAACTCCCCCTGAACATCAGAGCCTAAGCCCCATGAGAAAGGGAGGTTTCCAAATCCAGGACAACCACGTTATTGGAGCCCCTTTGCAGTGTGCATCTGTCATTCCCAGTCACATATGCTCACTCCTGCATGCACACATGTGCACAGGCATATATGCATGCTCACTCACATGCACACGTGCACACACAGTGCCCAGCCTCCAGCAGATGCACATACCGTGCCCTCCCACAATCCTACTGTTGGTGGGGACACCATGGTCTTGCTGAGGACATGACCTGCTCACACACTCTGACATTCGTGCACAGAGCTGAGTGTCATGTAGGGAGACATATGGCTGCCCAGCAATTCTGCCTTCCTCCTCTGGGCTGTCACAGTGCCAGCCTGGACCTCAGGCATCCATCCAGAGTCTGCCCTGATCAAAGGGTTCTTCAGATCCCAGAGCCAGGATGTCATTAATGCCACTGCAAAGTGGGAGGGTTACCCCTAAGACTGGGGGAAGAGCAGCAAAGGGAAAGGGGTCTGGGGTCACCAGGACAAGGCTATAAAGCTCTGGGACTCCTGAGGGGCACATGCGAAGGCCTCAAGGTAGTGAGGTCCTTCAGGTCCTCTTCTGTACCTGAGGAAACGTAGTCCTTGCATCCTGAGTAGCATTTTCTCTGACCAAGACTCCTGCAGGGCAGGGGTTCCTGGGAAACTCCCTAAGGGTGTCCAAGGTACAGGTGCCAAGAAGCAGGTCTCCCTCCACTCTGGAGACCCCACCTTGGTGCTAGCTGTGTGGGACACTCCACCAACCTGTGCGGGGCTCTGTGTAAGTGGAGGAGACAGGAACTGCGCATTCAGCTAGGGCCCAGCCTGGTCCACCTGCCCAGGGCCTGGGCATCTGTGTGGGACTTAGAGAGATAGAGAAAATGTGGCTGCTGTCTCACCTATCTCTGCACCAGTTCTGCAAGATTGTCTTCAGAGTTCCTCATGAGGAACACTAACTGCTCAGTGTCACCCTTGTGTCCCCCCAGAAAGAGAAGAAGAGTGGGCTGCTGAAGCTGCTGACCGGGGCGTCAACCAGGAGGAAGTCACGCTCCCCGCCGTCCTTCTCCCCCACACACGACCCTCTGGTGGGCGCAGACGCCTCACTGCTGGGTGCCACGGGCCCTGACGTGTCCTCCCTGTCTGTCCACGGCAGGGCGGGCTCCTGCCCCATTGAGAGCGAGATGCGGGGGGCCATGGGGCTGGAGCCGCTGCACAGGAAGACAGGCTCCTTGGATCTGAACCTCTGTTCATCCCCTGCCCGGCAGGCATCTCTCTCCATGGCTGCCATCCGCCCCGAGCCCAAGCTGCTACCCAGGGAGAGGTAAGGGTGTGAGGCTATGTCCTTGGTGCCAGGCACCAGGTGCCCAAGTGCTGGACCCCTTCTGGGTATGGAGGAAAGGGGCTTAGTCTTCCAGGCAGGGAAGTCCCGGACTTCCAGGAGTCCAGGACCTGGAGCTGATGTCAAGCTCCCAGGCCGTTTGGTTCCTGTATTTGGGATTGTCAGGGATTTGTCAGGAAGTTTGTCAGGTCTGGTGTGGCAGTGGGCACTAACACCGATGGTGAAGGGACTGTGTCCCCCACCAGGACAGAGCCTTATCCTGCTGTGGTATCTTAGAATTAAAAGATGTCTCCTAAAATGCCTTGGAGGACATGTAGCCCATTTGGATGAGCTGTCAAAACTGCACACAGCAAAACTGCACACAAAACTTACCCACAACAGCAGTCTGTCTGTGCTCATCCATGTTTTTACCCACACAGCAGTCTGACATCACTCAGCTGAGCTTTACAGATCTGGAAACTCAGGCAGGGTGATGCAGCCCCAAGAATTTTATAGAGGTCGAAGACTTGTCTGGCTGGCGCAGCCCATTTCAGTGTCTGTCCTGATGGTGACAATGACAGGCGATGGGTGACCTGCCTGAGTGGGGGTGACCACTGCTGGGCCGCTGCTGTCACAGCAGAGTGTGAAGGACGGGCTGGGGAGATGCCTGACCATACAGTGGTTGTGCCCAGAGGCCAAGCTCCACAGCAGGCAGGCACTGGGCATTGGGCAGTGCCACCCTGCGCAGGGTGCATCAGTGAGAGTGTGTAGTGCGGATGCACAGTGCACACACCATATACTACACACTGTACATGCACCATACACCACACTGTACACACATCATACACCACACACCATACATGCACCTCACTCTCTGCATACATCGTGAACCACACGCTGTATATGCACCATACACCACACACCACACACTGTACACACACCATGCATCACACACTGTACACGCAACATAAACCACACACCATACACTACACACTGTACACACGGCATATACTGCACACTGTACACACATCACACACCACACACTATACATCACACACCATATACACCATATACCACACACCATACACTACACACTGTACACACGGCATATACTGCACACTGTACACATATCACACACCACACACTATACATCACACACCATATACACCATATACCACACACCATACACTATACACACACCGTGAACCACACACTGTACATGCATCATACACTGCACATACTCTGCACACTGTATACCATGGCACACACACTGCACAGTACACATGGTATACACACAGCACCCAACACATACACAGTATACACACAGCGTACACCACACACATATCACATAGCACATACACTATCCACAGCACATGCACACCACAAATACATGCTCTGCTGCACCATGCAGTGTACACATAGTGCTACCCACCTCACACACTTCATATAAGCACATATAACAACTATGCATATATTCAGATACATAATATATATCATCCTCTATCTCTGTCTGTCTGTCTCTGTCTCTCTCTCTCTCTCTCTCTCTCTTTGTCCCTTTTCTCCTTCCCACATTTCCTATTTTGGGGCAGTGGCCTTCATATTGGAGACCCCAAGGGTCAGTGCCATCTGCCTCTCCATCCCCCTGACCTGGCCTAGCCCACTGTCCTGGTGGCCCTGTCACATCCACTGGCCCTCAGTGGGTCTGTCTGGCAGAGCAGACCTGTGTGAGCCAAGCCACAGCCTGCTGTGTAGAGCAGAGGGCCGGTTACCAGCACCTCCAAGGGGACTTGCCCTTCCCAGTGGACAGTGCCAGGCAGCCAAATCCTGGAAATTGCTTAAGGATCTCATAGAGGAGAAACAGTTATGGGATGTGATGGTTACAGGACTCAGGTAGAAGACTGTCTGCCCACTCCCTCTGGGAGGGCAATGCTGGGCCTGGACTAGCTGTGCCAGTGAGACAGGCTGAGCCCTTAGGTCTGTGCTCCCCACAGAGCTGCAATTCAAGCAGATCACTTGCTGTCTGGTGGCATTTTGCCCAAACCAAAACCTGGCTTCTGTGTTTCTAGAGCCTAATTCCTGGAGCTATGCCAGGAGTGGTGACATTAGCCTGGTATTTATAATGTTTGCCTGGAAATTATGCATATGTAATAAATGATGGCTTGAACTGCCTGTGACAGTATGCAATAGTGAGAGCCAGATGGTGATGGGGCCCTGGGCTGAGCCTCTAGCCAGGCTTGCTCCCACAAGTTCAAGGCCACTCTGCCCCTGCTCAGCACTTGCTGGCCAGACATTGCTCTGCTTTGTTTTTGCTTTACCCAGGACATGCCAGCCGAGTAATGACCTCAGGATCTCAGCATCCAACGCCATGAATTTGTCACTTCACGTGGCAGAGAGGACTCAAGGCAGCCAGTGGCTGATAGGAAGGAAGGCGGACATCGCGCCTGTCCAGCTGGCCAATGTGGTCACAGGGCCCAGGAGAATTAGACCCCTAGTGTCTGAGGATGGAGAAGCAACACAGATGGTGAGGGGACAGATTCCCTAGGGTCCTGGAAGGCACCAGCCTTGAAGACACTTTGCTTTTGGCCCAGCAAGACCTTGTTGGGTCTCTTACTTAGGGCCTCAGGTAGCACGAGGATGCTCTGCCTATGGCCATTTTTGACAGAAGCAGTGACCCATGGATGCAGTCAGTCCCTGATATACAGGATCTACTCGCAAATCCAACTTTGCCATGGGGATGTTTTCACCCTCAGAGCAATCTTCAGTCAGCCGTGAAATAGGCTTTGTGCAAGATGACCTCGCCCAAATGTCTGGGCATGTGGAAGGCTGGCTGTGCTGAGTGTGACACTCTAAAGGAGGGGCAGGAACACATTTCCACTTCCTGGGGGTTCATTTTGGGCCAATGGCCCGTGCAAGTTCGGGAGGATGGCACATGGCCAGAGCTGTGGTCTCACGTCCAGGGCACAGGTGCAGTCTTGTCATTTCCAAGTTGCTGACATGACACCAGCTCAGTGGCCCACTTTCTTCAACCTTATTTGAGCAATTGCCCAGGAAAGGCTGCCATGTGGAGGCCACCTTGGAACCTGCTGTGGGGGCAGATGACAAGGAGCAGGGCAAACACCCCACCCTGGGGGAGGGCTAGGAGCAGTGAGGCCACCAGAATCCACCTGGACCCCGACCTGGGAACGTGCTGCAGTTCACATGGCCTGTGTGTGCTCTGGAGGGCAGAGTCACTGACTTACAAAGCCCAGGGTTCGCAACTTGGGACCAGTGTTCTTCTTCTGAGGCGTGTGTATCCAGGGCCAGGAACCGCATTTCTGTCCTACAGTGAGGGAAGAGTCCAGTCATAGAGCCATGTGGACAGAAGCAGGAAACACCTGTCTTATAGGCATTCACTGTATGTGCATCTGGCTCCTCCATCACTGAACCACTCAGAAGCACCAAATTACTTGTTTCTAAAAAATTACCTTTTTAAAGCTGCTTGTCTGTTTCACATCTGGCAATTGAGGTGAAATCTAAAGTAGCATTAAGTGCTGAGAAGCACCCACCCTTTGCTGCTTAACCCTGGGAGAGGAGCAGGAGGCGGTCAGGATGTGGGAAGCCACTGGTGAGACACGGTGGGGACAGTGGGGGCTGTGTCAGGCCCTGTGACTTCACAGACCGCCTCTTGCATGGAGTCTATTTCTTCTCTGTGCTCCCAGACCTGGTGCTGTGCCTGTGCCTAGACAGTGGTGGGAACTGGGCTGGCGCCTGCAGCTGTCCCAAGGCCTTGGAGGTGGTTGGTCCTCTGTGCTGAGCCAGGCCTGGCTGGCTGTGCTGTCCCTGGATGGGACCCACACCCACCTCCCTGAGATGGCACTTGCCTGAGGTGTGGGCTCGAACCGGCTGTGACATCCCTGGTTCTCCTGTCTGCTTCTTCCACCCGAGCTGATCCAAGGCCATGGTGTCTCAGGTCAGGCTGCACCAGCAGGTGGCGCCTCTGTCCCCAGGAGCAGCTGGGTCCCTGAGGGATGAAGCCCTCCCCCCGGGGCACACGTGGTGTCTGTGCTGTCCAGCATCCACTGAATTGTTCGCTCCTGAAGGTTGTCAGAGTCCATATTCTCAGCCCATTACTTTGCTAGATCCAGAGGTCTGTCCTGGGCTGCCGAGGGCAGTGGGCCGCACAAAAGGGACAGAACTAGGGACTTTTGATGTTTCATAATGTCTTGGTTTTCCTAAGGCCAGAGGCTCCAAAGGCCTAAGAGTTTGCAGAGGGGCAGAGTCCAGCATAAACTGAACCCGGCTCCTGCCCTGGTGCTGGCATTTTCCAGGGAGAGTGGGCAGCAGGGGAACGAATGGGAAAGGGCTCTGGCCCCACTGTCTTCACCCAGGCTGATCACTGAATGGTTCTGGACTTGGCCACCCAGGGGGGAGAAGAGGGCCCTGTTCAGGTGCAGCCGGGACATGGCTCTTGGCTGCCCAGGCTGCCCAGCCAGGCACAGGGACAGGGACTCCGCCTGAAGCTGCCAGGAGCCCGGGTGAGGCTTCAGAGAACCAGGTAGAAGGAATGGTGTTGTCAGGGCTACAGCTGAGTGCTTGTCCAGACTTCCAGGTGCAGACCTGAGCCTCGTGTCCTCGGAAGGGTGCCAGCAAGAGGGCTGGACCTCAGGATGCTATCTGGGCACCTGCAGCACCGAGGGGCCTTGGGCTGCCAGGGTCTGAGCTCCCACCCACAGCCACTCTTCAGGTCCCAGCTGGCAGAGGACACACTGGGAAGCCACTATCTCCATTCCCATTTCGGTTCTTAGTGGTCTGAAAATAAGGACCCTAAAGTGGTCTTGGGGGCTGCTGAGGTCCAGGTCTCGGGACAGTGAGAGTAGGAAAAGTTAGAGCTTTGAGTACTGGAACTGTGCTCCCAGCCAGTGGGTCCCTAAAGGCCCCATCCTGTGGCTTTGGACACATGTCAGAGCAGAGTCTGGCCAGCCAGAGCTGTCTCAGAGCACCTCTGCCTGTCCCTTACCATGTGCACAGCCCCTAGGTGAGGGCTTGGTGTTCGGAGGTGCTGATGCCCTGACAGGTGCCAACCCAAGCCCAAAGCCCACAGCCAGGATGATGACCCGAGAACATCGGAGTGTCCTGAGCCCCTGCCTGGGCATGGTCTGCAGTGGGTGGGGGGGGGTCAGGGGAGACTGTGAGGCTGCATCACAGCCTCACTTGACATTTGAAAGGACACCACAGGGAAGCATATTCTAATGTATTAACTGAAAAGAGAAAGAAGAGTTTTGAAAAAATTAAAGATGAAGAGGAATTGTCTGCAGTGAGGAAAGTAGCCTTAGACATGGATTTGCCTGAGACAGCAGGGAGAGGAAGGCCCAGGGCTCATGCTGTGTTCGTTCCCAGGTACCGCGTGGTGGTCTCCTACCCACCCCAGAGCGAGGCAGAGATTGAGCTCAAGGAGGGCGACGTGGTCTTCGTGCACCACAAGCGCAAGGATGGCTGGTACGAGGGGACCCTGCAGAGAAACGGACGCACGGGGCTCTTTCCGGGCAGCTTTGTGGAGAGCTTCTGAGGCAGCCAGGTACCAGCGCGATGGCTGGACAGCAGGACTGTCATGTGCGATCGCACCTTCCCCAGGATGCCCACGCCCTGCACTGACCTGAAGGAAGAGGCTCCGAGGGACCCGGCAGCATCGCCATCTCTGTGGATGGTGCACTGGGAGCCGCCAAGAGGTGGCAGGGCCAGCTGTGTGGGGCAGAGTATCGGGAGGTCTTTCTCAGCCACCCGGGCATCCCCTGTCTATACCTCAGCCACCTGCCACCGGCCCCAGGGGCGCTGATATCCAGCCAGACTGTACCCTACCCAGCTGTGGGCAGCGCCACTGCTTCACCGCTGTCCTCCATGCTGCCTCCTTATGCTGTCTTCCGATGTGCAGCATTAGACTTTGTCCACGCCTCATGAGTCAGACCTCCTCTATTTTCACACATCTGGTGCTGCCTTTTGTAAAATTCTAATGACCTGGGCGAGCTTGAAAGCAGCAGTGTTCAAAGCGACATCTAAGGCGGGTTTTGTATTCACCATTTGGACACCCATCCTCAACATCCAACGTGGCCAGCGCTACCTGAGTGACCAGCAGTGGGTCAGGTGCGGAAGAGGAGCCAAAGGAGCTCTCTAAATCCTCACCGGGACCCATCTCCGCACACAGCGATGTGTGGTTTTCAGTAACCAGGACTGGGTGCGAGGGCTCCCCTAACTGCCTTTCTGCTGGCAATGGGCATAACGTGGCACGACCCAGCCCAGGGTGCAGGAGTGTTCTTTACTCCCCCAGAGAGAATGACTGTCATTAGCCTTCTCTAAATGTCGGTTCTTGCCATTAAAATGTGCGGCTTTCACCACAGTTCAGATCACCACCGTGCAAAGATTTTTTTCTCCTTTTTAAAAAATAAATGACTGCTCCCTTATCATCTGTGCCCAGCTTGCTGTGTTCAGACGAGGACCGGGTCTGGGGCCCTGCTGTGGACGAGCAGGCGAGGCTGGGGCAAGGGAGGGCTGCCCAGAGGGCGGGTGGGAGATCACTGGAGAGGGACCATCATTCCCAGGGCTCCCCTGGCTGTGCATGGCTGCCACCCTGGGAAATCGATCCATGGAAGCACTTTGGCCCTGTGACACCACACCCAAGGGAAGTGGGGAATGTGTTCTGAATATGAAAGGGGAACATCCACCACCAGGGGAACCTGGATTCCGTCACTGCCTGCTCCGTTCTCTCCATGCACAGGACACCCTGTGCCTGTCACCGAAAAGCACCTGGGTCAACACCCTGGGCCAAACCCGTGTTCTGTGGAACTGGAACGAATCTGAGTGTCAAGATAATAAGATAACCTCATTTTTTCAATGAGGGCAGCTACCAAGCAACAAAATAGAGCACGTCAGGCCTGACTCCCGCCCCAGCCATGCCCACAGGTTGCCTGGGGCTCAGTGGCAGTGAATGGGGGCCACGTGCATGGGAGTGTCACAGGTGCCAGGTGTCCCTGGAGATGCCAATGGTGGATACTTTGACCAATTCAGGGAAGGAAGTGATGCGTGGGCCTGGGCAGCAGGTGGGACCTTGGGGCAGTCAGGGATGTGTACTGAGTAACCACCCACACCCTGGCCTTGGCTCAGTGTGGTGGGTCCACAGGTGAGAGCAGGGCAGGGGTGGCCTCCCAGGTCAGCGTGTCCCAGCATTTGATGGATTCCTGAGCAGCACAGTGGCGTTCGGTGGCTAAGGTGATTTTCTCTGAGGCACATCGCAGCCTGCAGCCATGATGTACTGTGGTCCACGGGCACCAGGAGGCAGGGCTGAAGGCAGAGGAGGCTGGGGAAAAGGCAGGTATGCCAGGCCAAGCTTCAAACCCAACCCAGCTGACACCAGCACAGTTCAAATGCACCCAGGGGTCCTGGCTGTACCCTGATTTCAGCCTGTGACTTTGGGACAGCTGACGCTGGTGACTGGGTTTCCGTGGCTTTATCTTGTCTGGGTGGTGGACAGAGTGGCATGGCCTCAGCAGAGTCCTGGATAGGAGCAGATGGGGCCCAAGGGCTCCCCAGCCACTCGTGCTTCATGTATGCCAGCTTGTGCCCAGCAAGGAGGGCAGGTATGGGCCATACCTGGCACCTGAGGGCACTGGAAGGACAATGGGAACAAGTGCAAAGCCAGCAGGTAGTGGGGTCCTCCAGGGCCCTCTGATGCTCATGTAGCTGAAAATGTAGGCATTCTAAGACACTCTGGCTGCCCTCCTGCAGTCCGTGTAGACCCTGGCGGCCTGGGTGCCCTCAGGAGCTGATGCTGCACACTGTGCTCTAGAGCGTGAGCTGGGCCGGATCTGCTGGGTGACAGCTCCCTCTATTGGCAGCTCAGGGAATGACTGTGGGTGGGAACCCTGTGGGAGCTGCAGACTCCAGACCTGGGGTCTGTCAAGGATGGCAGCCAGCATGTGGGGGGAGATCCGGGTGCTGGAGGCCAGGATCTCCATCCCTCCCCCTGGGCTCCGATGAAGACTTCCTCGGCCTGCGAGCTGAAGTGGTCCAGGCTTCCCCTTAGGTTCTAGCCAAGGACTCTCATATGCACAGCTTCTCCTCTGCTGTGACACCTGCTGGGAGCCACAGATGGCCAGGCAGTGACCGGGCTGGACTACTATAGTGCAGCAGCTGCCCCAGGGCAGATGTCCTGTACAGAGGGACACACTGAGGCTCACAGGCTCCCTGAACATGCCAGCCTTTGCTTGTCTTCATGTGTCTGAGTTGTGGGAAACTGGGGCACTCCTGCTGTGCCAGAAGCTGGGCCCAGCCTTCAGCTCTGCCTTATGTTTTCAGCCCGAGGCTGGTGCCCACCCAGTGCTCAGTGGGCTCAGAAGCACCTGCCTCTGGATATCCTCTGCCCAGCTCTGGCCTGCACCCTGCTCCTGCTCTAGGTCCCATCCACAGCCTTTGCTCCTTGGATCTGAAATCCCCCTGGGTTGGAGGTTGCGTGGCTGCCTCAGCCTGTGCCTCCCAGTGAGCCATGTTCAGTATCCTGTGCCAGGTGCCCACACAGAAGCTCTCTGGGCCATCCCGCCCCTCCCAGCATGGCAGCAGCTCCCAGCCACCTCCAGAGCTGGTCCACCTTCCTCCTGTACCCCAATGGGCACCACATGCCCCCCTTGGTGGGCTTTATCTTCTAGTATGGCCACAGTCCCTTCTGCCCCATCCTCAGCTTGGGTCCTGGCTGGCTCTGACCCCTGACTTCGATCCCCACTTGGGTGGCACAGATTACCACTTCCTCTTCCCTTCCTCTTCCTCTGCCTCACCTTCCTTGTCCTCACTGTGTCTGTACCTCTGTGCAAAGTGCTTCTCGAGAGCCCTGGGTGTGGCATGCAGATGCTTCACACGGGCCCACATACCTATCACCCCCACCCTGCACAGAGCCATCGGAAGCTGCGGCAAGGCAGCTCAGAGGGCACCCTCGAGGCTGTGGCCTGTGGTCCTCTCACCCCAGTGCCAGCCTGTGGCACAAGGCCGTGGTCACACATACAGGGGATTGGATGTCCCTACTTGGCCCAGTGACCTCATCACCCCACATGAATCTGGGGCCCAGCAGAATCCCCAAAGCCATTGGGCCTGCCCTGGGGACATGGGTCATATTGATGCAGTCAGGTGAGCAATTCCTGGAGGAGCAAGAACCCCATCCCAAGGCCCAGGCAGCTGTCCTTGTCCCCAGTATATCTGCAGCCCCGTGTCAGCTGTCTGCCTGAAAGTATGTGCAGATGTGCCAAAGGGTGACCGCCTATATGCATGTGTCAAGTGGGTGTACCGTGTGCATGTGTGTGGTTGGACACACGTGCACTTAGACACATGAAGGCTGCGGGCCCAGGCCTTTCTCCTCCATCACACCTTCTCACAGCTCTGAAATTCATTTGTGGCTCCACTGAGGCCAGATTCTGGGCTTGTGTGACTCCCTGGTGGTGCTCACGTGTGGGGTTGGCTGTTGCTGGAACCTTCCTGTGATTCACAACTTGCTGAGGCTGTGAACTGGTAGTCATGGAGTTTCTTCTTTGAATTCAAAACCAGGTTACAAAGACCAGACGCGGAGCTGCTGGGAGCCCGGCTTTTAGGGTGGGGAGACTGCTGCTTGGCCCACTTTCATGAACCACAGTCTGCAGCCAGATCCCCCTTAGTGAGTTACACAGCTTGGGCCTCATCAGAATGGGCTTGGTGTTTGGCTGTGTCTGATGACCACCCCGGGGCAACACCTGGGCAGCTGTTGGGACTGTCCCACCCCTTGGTGGGACACTGTGCCTGTGACCCACCAAACTATGGCCTCTGCCCACCCCCAGCTGAGCTGCAGCAGGTCACAGGGGCTGAATGTGGCCACAAACCTGGAGAGTTCTTTTCTTATTTTCCATTGTCATTGCAGGTCACCTGCTCTGGGAATGTTCCTTGAAGTTTCATCATACTGTGGCCCTCCACAGAGTGACTCTCTGTGGGTCACACGATGCTCCCCCACCCACTCACACATACACACATTGTCTCCCGAATACTTGATTCCCAGAGTGCTCTTTACCTCCTCTGTTTACTTCCTGTACTTGGCACTGACCCCCATGGTCTGAACAGGATCTGGGGATGACCTTCAACCCAAAGTCACCCACAGACTATGGGCTGGAAGCCTATGTCCACTGGGCACCGAGCCAGCCACACTCGCAGGAGTCCCCTCTGTTCCATGCCCTCCTCAGCAGGGGGCCTTTCTTTGCCTGGTGCTTCATCCATGTTGAGCAAAGCTAGGTGGGGTAGGCTTGGTTATTACCATGGGGGAGCCTGAGGGTATGGGCCCCGCTGGAGGCTGCTCCTGGGGGGGGAAGTCCGCTGCCCGAGGTGTAAGGTGGGGGTGGGAGCCCCACCGGGCACCAGGCCATGAGTCTCAGAGAGTCTTAATTCCTCACTCTTGGGCATCCACCAGCCATAGGCCACCTGGAGAAAGTCCAGATGTCCCACAGGGCCCTACTGAGTCCGCAAGGGCCTGGACTCCCAAGGGCCCACTGAGGCCCACGGTGCCCAGGGCTTTGAGAAGCCAGAGCACACCTCCCAAAGCCCATGCCCCTTATGGTAGGGCTAGCTCTTTAAGGCTTGGCTTGAAGGCTTCAGCAGCAGAGGACACTGCCCCTGGGAAGGCAGAGTCTCTGTGAGGCATTCAACTGTCACCAGCCTTGCTGTGAGGAGATTCGCTGTACATAGGGTTCAGAGGCTGGATCAGTAGTTTTTATTAAACTGAAGTTTAAAGAAACTGTCCAGCAAAACTTTAAACACTACTAGGTAAAGCCCTGCCCTCAGGAGCCAATGGCTGTCACTGACTGAGCCCAGGCTGGAGCCTGGGAGATCCACTGGGAACCTGGAGCGTGGCCCTCCCCCAGGGGGGTCTGTCTTACCGCTGCTGTTGGTGTCTCCACGTCCCTATTCCGGAGACCTGGCTTCCATGGCTCCTGCTGCAACAGATCCTGAGTGGACCCTGGGCCGCTGTGACGGGTGTTGTGAGCTACCTTCGACCCACATAGGGCCGCACTCCTCCTTCCAGATGCGCAGAGACAGCAGGCCCTTGGGACCAGAACACTGGATCCCGGTGAGAGCTGCAGGAGCAGCCTCATAGTGAGTGGATTCCTGGCTCAGTAGGTGACAGTAAGAGAGAGGCCTCCTCCCAAGTGAGAGCACATGGAGACAGCGCAGTGCACCCTTGAGCCCATCTGGAACTGTACTCTTCAGAGTGGGTGCTTGAGGCATGAACTCAGGTCCACTCAGGAAGCCATCACCCCGACTGACACCCTAGGCCTTCGCTTGGTTCACTCTCCCACCCATAGGCCGCCCAAGACATGTGCGGGCGTGACCCATCTTCTGCTGCATCTTCTGCTCTGCCTCTGCTGGCCAGGCTGAACTCCAGTGTCCCCCTCCGTGGGAAGCCACCCTGTGGTCAGGAAGGCAGTGTTAAGTCACAGCATGTTCGAGGGAGGAGGAAGGGGTGGGTTGGTGAGACAGAGATGGAAGAAGGGCACCTCTGCACACTCATGCTTCAGAGTCTGTGGTGCTGGCACAGGCCTGAGGGTGGTAGAGGCCTGACCAGGGCAGCTGGGGACAGGAGTCAGGTGGAAGAACTGCTGTGGATGGTTGGCAGCAGCCATCTTTGTTGATTTTCTGGCTCAGAAAGCTCAACAGTATAAGAGGAAATGGAGAGGAGAGCAGACACAAATTTTATACCAGTCTGCAACTTTTCCTAAGCCTAAAATTATCTAAAATGAGAGATTCTGAGCAATCAGCAGATGTGACTGACAGGCCACTAAAGCCAGCAAGTCTGCTTAGTACTGATTCCTTTGAAGGTCCTCAAGCCCTTATCAGTCACAGGATGAAGCCACCCTCTCAGCTTCCGAGGAGAGAACCGAGTGAGGATGGAGCCCTGCACAAGTGGAAACCAGAGCCCATCGGGCAGGGCTGGAACCCACAGGGGCTAAGTGTGGTCTCCCAGGAGGCAACTTCAGGCTGTGAGCTCTGTGCACTCGGCTGCTGTGGGCCAGGCACTGACTGCAGCTGTTGCCTGGAGACCAGTGAGTCCCCAGCTGTCAGCACTGCTCCTTTCTAAGAAACCACAGGGACACTTAAGCCCCAAGCGCTGGGAACGCAGCCCATGCTTTGCAGCCAGCAGGTCCAGGCTGGGGTAGGGCTGAGGACCTGGAGCTTCTGTAGGGACTGGGGTGGCAGTCAGTAGTTACAATCGGATGTGCTGCACTCTCTTCTGCAGCTTGACTGATCCGCTGGCTGACTGCCGGCATCCACAGCTGGCTGGCCTTTGGAGCTGCATCCATATGGCCTGTGTGAAGGTGTCCCTGAGCCGATCCCTGGCCCTGGAGCGTGTGGAGATGGGCTTCATCCTGAGATCAGCCTCGGGCTCTGCCAGAGAGGACTGGGTCCAGCAGCTCTGAGGAGGTGGAGCAAGGGAGGAGAGCTTGGCTGTCAAGGCAGGAGGAAAGGCTGCACTAGGGGCACGGGCAGCAGCACCCTGAAATGTGGCCAAAATTGTGTGACTGGGCTTTGAGTCTGAGACTGACCTATTGCAGGATGAAGGGCACCAAGGCTGCTAACCTTGAAGTGGAGTGCTGCCCTGAATTACCGGGGCCCTGTGTGAGCACAGCAATCCTCACATGTGGTCGAGGAAGGCCGGGTCCAGTGTGTAGTGGGGGCGAGGACACAGAAGGGGCTGAGGCAAGGACTGTGCGGGCCTGGCAGGCCTGAGCTCTCCCTCTAGCACTCAAGACTTCTGGCCTCATGGCTGTGGGATAGTAAGTTCATGTTGTCTGCACGTGGTAGACACAGCTGTGGGTTTCTGTGTCCCCAGCTGTGGGCTGGAGTCTGCTGGCCAGTCTTGTTATGCCTGCTGCTTGCACAGCCGAGTCAGGTCATTTTATGGGCAAGAGAAACAGGCTAACTCACGATTGGTGACATGATACCAGCGGTGCTAATCCCTAGGGCCTGAGACGCAGTTCCTGGACACCAGGAGAAAGTGGGCCACATGCTGCTGTGCATAAAAACACCATGCATGCTGGGCCCTTGCCATGCACTATGGTGCCAACTGGGTGTGGTCCAGCTGGGCCACAGGGATAGGCTGGGTACATGGAGGCCATGCAGCTGCAAAGAGACAAAGGCATGAAGACACGGACTGCTAGATAGAGGCAGGTGCAGAGCAGAAAGGAGAGTCCCACCGTGGTACGAAATTGGTGTGATGAGGAAAATGTACGTGTTTGTACTTGCTTGCTTTGTCTTGGAGCTATCAGGATGGTAAATGCAGTAAACAGCTGAGTGGGAGAAAGGATAAAAGTGGAGAAGAGATCTTATCTAGAAGCCAGAAAAGCAGATAAACCAGAAAGAAAGCAGACGGGTTCTTTTATCAGAATCCATGGTCTGGGCCCCCGAGGAGGGTCCCAGCGGTCCTGTATGTTGGGCGGCTGGAAACCCACCATGGCATCACTAGCGCTGGCGGGTATTGCCTCTGATCACATCTGCCAGGGAGACGCAGTGACAACCGGCATGCTGTCATGGGAGACGTTCCAATAAATCCCCGCAGGACCTGTAGAGATGCTTAGACTTCACTACCACTGGCCTCAACAGCACAGGTCATACAAACCAGCGGCTGTCATGCCCGACCCTGTCTTCTGCTCAGAGCCTGACCCATGTCTCTCATCTGTTCATACTTGATTTGGGGCCAAGGCTTTGGTTTCCTCACAGCCTCGCCCATCTATCTAGCCATGAAGCCAACTCCGTTGGAACTTCCAGGCAAGCAGCAATGCCCTGGCCCATCCCCAAACACTGTCACCTCCTGGAGTGTCCAGAAACCCGTGGGCACTACCTGACATTTTGTGATGGCAAATTCCCATTCCGCACCCACTTAAAAATTTCTTCTCTCAGAGAGAGCCTGTCTCTGTGTTATCAGCCACTTACAGTCTCCTCCCTCCCCCAGAACAGAAACCCTGTCTGAGAACACCTTGCTGCGAAGACGTCTTCCCCAGACAACCCTGAGGAACAGGGGCCACAAGGAGGCATATGCAAAAGCAGGGCTTGGGTTGTCCCAAGGGCTGGGCTTCTCCTCCCAGGGCCCCCATTTGTGACTGGGACGCAGTGCAAGCAACCATCCCTAGGGCAGGTTCCATGCCAGCATGGGCATGGAGGCCAGAGGCCTTGGGGCTGCCCACTGTGTGAAGAAGCTTCTGTCCCCTCAGGCCACTGTCATGGTAAGGCTTCCATTAAAGCAGTCTGCTGTCCCCTGTTGTCTGCTCTCTAGTCTCCATCGAATGTTCTTTGGATCTGATGTCCCAAGTACCTTCTCTTGCTATGGCAGCAGCACAGACCCACCCCACCCCCAACACCTAAGCCGGATGCAAAGACCAGCCCGGAGTCTGTGGCTGGCCTGGTGGAAAACAGGCCACACACGACTATGGGACACAGGTATCTTGGACAGCAGAGGGCGCAGCTGAGTGTACAATCTCAGCAGAGCTGCAAAGGGCCCAACTTACAAGAGATGCTCTGCCCACTCCCATGCTGGGGAGGACTGTGTACTACCTCAGGTGAGGGGTGGGCCACACGTGTGTGTGAGGGAGCAAGTGACAGTGAGACAGAAGGTGGCCTGACCCTCTTCCTCTGGTGACAGTGGTGCAGTGTGTTAGTTTGGCTGACAGCAGGTCCTCCTGTCACCTGGGCTGCCCTGACAGCCGGTGCCAATCGATGTTGCTGCTGCAGCATCGGGGAAACTGTCCCCAATGTGGCTGAGACCAGGGAGGGATCCCCTAGCAGCCCAGACCCCAGCGAGCTATGATGAACACAGCCAGCACCCCCCACACCCGAAGGCTCCTTACTTTTAACCTCATCATGCTCACAGACAGACCAGTCAGACAGCCATCGTGATAGCCGTCACTGTCCCGGACTCCCCATCCCCACTCGGGCAGTGTCTACCCTAACCTCACTGGGCTTGGACTTGAGCCAGGCAGTAGAACTGAATCTGGTCTAATCTGAGGCCGAGTCACAACCAACCACAGGCTTGAATATGGACCCAGGGGGGCTGCAGCTACTAAGTCAGCAGTTCTCTTCTCGAAGGTTGGGCCAGGATGGCTCCCTACAGGGTACTGAACCCTGTGCACAGCCAGGCCCTGTTCAAAGGCAGCCTCATGCCAGTGGTCTGGCCCAAGTCTACTTGAGATGTACTTCTCAGAAGTCTGGGCTTAGAAGACCCTGTACATCTCAGGATTCTTACCCTGAGCGGCAGGCAGAGTGGATGCTTTGAGAAAGAATGTAAATTGTCAAGGGCTGTTCGCCCTGCAGAGCTCAGACCAGCAGCAGATGGAGACCAGCAACAGAGACCAACAAGCGGCAGCACCGACTGACACATCTCACAATAGCTGGCAGCAGGAGAGACCAACACCTGGCACCCGGCCTTCATGACTGTCATCCGGGGGATCTCTGGGGTCCATGTATGCCAGGCCCGCATCTGACAGCCCGTGGCTGCTGGCAGAGTTGCACTTTGTTATTTCTTTCTGAATTAAGTAACAGAAGTCTCAGCTGATTGGTGACATGTGGACCTCCTAGCAGGAGATTTCTAGTTCAGAAGGACTCTGGAGCTTGGGAGAGAGGTGCAGACCCCAGGGACAAACCTGGTGCTGTGGAGTCTGGCAGCACAGAGTGCAGTGAGCCTGAGGGAGGCCCACAGGTCCCAGCTCTGCTCTGCAGACAAGGAGGTAAGAGCTATCACTGGCTCATGTGGTCCTTAGCCTCATGTAAGAGGGAAATCATACCAGGACTCATTCTAAAGTGACAGCAAAATTAAAGTTTATTATAAGAAAGAAACAGCTGGCTGTTGCAGAGTAGTAGAAGCAAAGCATGCTGGTACATGGACAGAATGGCCGAGGGAAGAACAGCAGTCATTCACACAGTACAGCCCGGAGGGCAGCAGGGCTGACCACACTACAGACAGCTCCATCGAGGGAGGTGTTTCACTTTCATAGGGTGTCTACACAATTAACTACTCATATTTTTTTTCTTGAAGAAGGGCTGGGGTCTTTGGGCTGGGTGGAGTTTAGTTACGGCGAGCGCATGACTGGAAGTTCAGCATCAGATACTGAGCAGATCTGTTACATTTCTTGCTCTGGTCTCTTACAGTTTAAGTGTCTTCTACTTTCTTATCTTATGGAATAAACCGGCTCACTTTAACAGCCTGATTTACTTTCCTATCTGCAGAAGTTTCAATTGCCTGCTTATTTTCTCTCAAGCTACCACTTGAAATTCGTTCCAAACCTTTCTCAGGAGTCATCAGAAAAGGTGGGGGAGAATAGGTCTTACTCCCGTGAACTTGTTTCATCACTTTAAAAACAGAAAAACCTGTAGAGAGACAGGGAGAGACAGACAGACAGACCGATAGACAGACAGACAGATTTACTGGAGATGGAACTCTGGGCTTCATGCATACTAGGCAAATGCAGTCCTTTTGAAATTCTGAGACAGGGTGTCACTAAACTGCCCAGATGGCCTCTACCTGCCATGTTCCTACTGCAGCCTTGAGTAGCTGGACTTATAGTCATGCATTGCTCTGTCCGGCTGGGAGGATTCTGAGGTCAGCACAATAACATGACACACTGAGGCAGCGTCTCGCAGTGTTAACCAGTGATACGTGAACAATGAACAGGCACAGGGAACGTAGTTCACTCAGCCTTGTCCCCCCAGCACCCAGGGAGAAAGTGGGACTTCTAGGTATGTGGACCAGGATCTATCCCCATCTGAATAAGGGAGGCATCATGTGGCAAATAGCATCAGCCAGTTGTTCACCTACCTGAACACACTAGAGAAACCCATCAGGGTATTTTTTTCATAGTTATAGTTAATTATTATTGCTTATGCCCATCAGGCACTATTTAACGACCTCTGTAGAATTTAGGGTAAAGGAAACATGCATCTTATTTTTACTTAAATCAAAATTTTCTATGAAAGTCCAAGATATTTTCCTTCAGTCAGCCATCCCTGGAGATAGCCCACAATAATACTCTCCAAAATTTCTCAGAAATTTTGTGGAGAGACTCAAGTGATCTTCGAAATCTTTACCTGTCCTAAATTAACATTAGCCCACTTTGATACTGGGTACATTTTACATTTGTTCTGCAATCTGCACAGAACCAGTGCTGCTTGTTGAAAAGCAGCTATTTTAACAGCCTGAGTAAGAGACACGCTGCCTCTGACTCAGCATGACGCTGAGTAGCATCTGCTGGTGGGAATCAGACACCTCGATGTGAAAGTGGAATTGTTTTAGGGAAGGCGAAATCCATGTATCTTGTTCACCAAGGAAAGCATAACATCATGGGTTTTATTTTACTACTTTTCATTGGTGTGTGAGAAGAAAAAACAGGCAAACAGCTTCTCTCTTCCCATTGCTCTTAAGAAGCAAGCGTGTACAAAATTACAATACCAATGAGGCTGCTCTCGGCTTCTAGGGGCCAGGCATGGGCCATTCTCATGAGTGTGGACAGGAACTGCTAAGCAATAGCAAGATGTGGGCTCCTTTTTGCATTTTTTAAAGCATTCAAAACCTTTGGGCTGGAAAACAGTTTTGTTTCCATCTGCTAGTCAGAAAAGCAGAATGTCTCTGTCTTGTCAGGTGGACAGTCTGGAGCAGAGATCCATGGGAAATACCGACTGAACCACACATCTGAGGAGGCTGCAGCCTGAAAGACCAAGTGGCATGGATGCTGGTACAGCAATATCACAATATTCTCCCTTTCCGACGGATGTGTATGTTTTTAGAAAGCAAGTCAGCTCTCAGCATATGGACATGAGAGAAGCAGAGCGACAGCATCATACAACCTATGAATCAACCTAGTTCATCTAATTATAATTCCTAACCAGTTAAGAGAAACAAATTTACTATGATCAAATTAAACAATGTGAAAGGTTTTAGAAGGTTCTTTCAATTTCTCTGTTTGCTAATATTTCTCAAATCCCTCTGTATTATTCACCTTCCTGTTGCTGTGACAAAAGTACCCGATACCTACAACATAAAAGGAGAAGTCTGCTTTGGCTCACGGCTTCTGAGGATTTAGTCTGGTTACTGGCTCCAAGGCAGAAACTCATGATGAGCGTGTGGAGGAGAAAAGCCACTCAGTTCACAGCAACCAGGAAGCAGGGTGTGGAGGAAGGAGCGGGGACAAGGACCCCCTCCAGGCCACACCCTAGGAACTCACCCCCACAAACAGGGACTATACCCTACGCAGTACATTTGGCTCTAAACTCGTCAGCCTGTTTACCCGCTGATCAGCAGTGTCCCCCATGAGCCAGACACATTCCAAAAGCCCCACTTCTGAACACAGAGACTTGGGGTAACATGTCAAGCCAGATTTAAAATGCCCCCCACTCATATGCTAAATAAAGCCTTAGTTACTAGCTAAGGGCCTTTCCTCTCTCCCCTACTCTGCTCCTTCTCTCTCTCTCTCTCTCTCCCCTCCCCTCCCTCGCTCCCTCTTCCTCCTCCACCTCACAACAGTCCTGAGGTGAGCTGCTCTCCTGCACCATTACCCATCTGCCATGTCTCTGCCTTAGAGCCACTGAATCAGGAGCTGAAACCTGTGAGAACTGGGAGCCCAATTACATCTTCCTCTTCTAAGTTGTTTTTCTTAGGTTTGGTCACAAAAACAAACATCTGACACATCCATCTCTACAACTAAATGGTTTTGAACTCTTCTCATTCTTTAAACACTTTACCAGTTATTTTAATTTCTTCTCAACTCAGCTGAAGAAGATGGAAGCTGTTGGTTCCCTGGAAAACACATGGACAACTGGAACTGTGGGTCAGTACATAGGATAGGTGATGCTTAGCAAAGGGACTAGAGGACCGTGCGGAAATGGGGTGTGGATCTCAGCAGTTGAGCACTTCTGCCCCCTCCACTTCCTTCTTCTAACACGTAAATTATAACTTCCTGCACAGCAAAGAGGACTGCCTGATAATTTTCACAGAATCCATCAACACCAAGGTCCAGAAATCTGTCAGCACCAGACACCCTTCAGGCTGCCTGCCTTACCCCATGGTAACTGTTGCAGGGCTTCTGGCTGCACAGGATTGATGGGAAAAGGTGTCATCCTCAGTGTTCTGCACTTCTACTTGACTGGGGAGGCTCCTCTCAGTTGTGTAGCTGGGTTTCTCCTTCAGCGCTTCCACTGGGGAGTCCAAGCTTTGGGGTCTATGCTGCCTTCACTTGTGGGTGGCTGCTACTTGTGGTGGCTCTGCCCATGGATGAGCAACTATTTCTTATTTCTACAGAGGCCGAGAGTCAGGCTTGTATGAACCTGGGATGCCAGAGCCGAGCCCTGAAGCACTGTGTATGCAGAAGCCTAGGTGCACCAGCCTCAGCAGAGCCATCACAACTGAAAGGAACAGGTAAGATGCACCGAGGCAGCCAGGATACAACTCAGGAGGGAAGAAATTCTTTGTATTCTCCTTTTTTCTTTTCCTTAACCCCTCCCCCTTCCCTTTTTCTCCTTCTCATTTGAGTATTTTCTTCCTATTTCTCAACATCCCTTATATATTTTGGTTCTTATTTGCCCTTATGATTTCTCACACCAGAGAAAGAATGCCATATTTAAAACATATGTGTCATAGTTGCTAGGGGCTGTCACTGAATAAGGTAAAGCATACGACTTCCAGGCTAACGGAAAGGAAGCTGATGTAATGAAAAAGGAAAATCCAAAAAGCAAGATAGAACATAGAGAAAACAGAACAAGTGTTGACAACCAGAAAGCACATAGCATCAATGATGGATATAGATTCATCTATACCAGTAAGTATATGGATTACATGCTCTAATTTCACTAACATTTTTAAAAATTAGCTACATCCAGTTTACAAGAGAGTAGTCTAGAACCCAGTACACAAGGGAAGGATAAAAGAAGATACGAAAAGACAGATTATAGAAAATATAGATTAACCAGACCTAATGCACAGGACTGCCAAGAGTATAGAGGGAACTTTAGGTAAGAGATTAAATGACAGCCTAATGGTTCTAAATTTCTTTTTGGCAAGACAATAGTATCAGCATATCTGAAGCAAAAACTGATGGGAGAACACGGAGAAATATGTAAATCTCCACTCAGTGAGATTTTAATATGACAAGAGAACAGGACGAGCAAAGCCTGGGTAGAGGAGGCCTGGCCCTGTGAGCGCTGAGGACGGTTTCAAGGACCGCAGGCTGGACACTGTGGCCCGGTGGACTCGGCATAGACATAAGTGACTGTGCGCATCTGTAACGGGAGCCTCTGTACCCTCTAAGGAATTAAAGCACCCGGATTACTTCTCTGATCACAATATAGTTAATTACAAGTAAAGAAATCAGCTGTGGATGCTAGGCCTGCTGGTTGACCTCAAATTGCATGAAATCTTAGGGGACAGTGGAAATACTCCATATCTTTATTATGGGGAGTGGGCCTGGCTACATTCATTCATAAAAACAAAGATAACTGAGCACCTAAAAGAACTGCTTATCACATGGCTTCAACAAATCTGACATTTTTTTGAAAAAGTAAAACATGAAAAGCAAAAACTGAATTAGGAGAATTTAAAGATTTAAGTAAATGACAAGGACACTGCAATATACCAAAAACTACATGATATAGTAAATGCAACAAAGAAGCTTATAGCAATAAATACCTACATTAAAAAGTTGAAAGATTTAATACAAAAATCCTAAACAACTCAAAGAACTAGAATAATCTAAACTCAAAATTAGTAGAAATAAAGAAATAATAAACTCAGAGCAGAAGTAAATGAAGCTGAGACTTTAAAAAATTAAGCAAAAAACCCAACTTTTAAAAGATATGCACTTTAGCTAAAATAAGAAACTTTAGCTAAACTAAGAAAAACTTTAAACTTTAGCTAAACTAAGAAAAAAGAATAGGTAAACAAAATCAGAGGTGAAAAAGGAGACATCACAGCTAATACCACAGGTACATTAAGGATTATTATAAGCAACCACACACCGAGAAACATGAAGGCCTAGAAGAAATGGCTAAGTTCCTGGACCTTTTTAGCCTACCAAGATAAACCAGAAGAAGCAGAAAATAGACCAGTAATGAGCAATAAAACTGGATCAGTAAAATGATCATGCCGACAAACACAGACAGCACATAATAAAATTCAACAGCCTTTCATGACAAAACTTTCAACATAACCGGTACAAAAGGAACATATCTCCACACACTTACTGCTGTACACAAGCCCACAGGCAGTCCCATTCTACATGAGGACAAGCTGAAAACACTGCCTAAAAAGACCTTACACCAGACAAAGATGTCCTCCTTCACCACTCTTACACAATGAAGCAATGGAAGTCCTAGCAGACAGTTAAGCAACAGATGAATTGAAAAGGAGTAAGACGCTCCCTTGCAGATGATATGATTTTTAAAAATACGTATGTACACAGGTGTACACACACACACACACACACACAGACATGAGTAACCAACACCCCTCATCTTTGATTTGTGTGACTGGCGGATTGGACAGAGACCTGGGAACAGCAAGAGTGAGACTCTGTTTATTCTTCGATCTGGGTGCCAGCCTGACAAAGTGACATAACCTTCACCTGCCCTCTGTCAATTTTCTGTGGGTTTTAAAAGCAAATGATTAAACTACACGGGTAACTTCTGAACTGCCATTGCTCTTCCAGTCAGAGTAAACATGAAGAACAGCACATTGTACTGACTACCTACCCGCTCCTTTTGTTTAGAGACTCTCTCAAATGCATGGCCTCAGTCATATCTTTAGGAAAGTAGTTTTTCACTCTGAGTTAAAGACTTTATCCTGAAAATGGACCACTCTAATTTTTTTTTCTTATAAAGAGCATTCAGTAATGATACAGGTTAGAGGAATATAATATAGAAATAAGTAGTGTTTCTTATAGAAATAAAGTAGCTAAAAAGAAATTAAGAAAGCAATCCCATTTATAATAGTTTAAAAAGAAAATCCTAGGAATAAATGTAATCAAGAAAATGAAAGTTATAAAATAAAAACTATAAAACAACAGTGAAAGAAATTTGAGATGTACATACAAAAATAAAGATATCACACATTTATGGACCAGAAGAATTGTGTTAAACTGTCCATTCTACCCAAACTGATGTACAGATTCAAAATAATTTCCTTCAAAATACCAATAACATTTTTCATAGAACTAGAAAAAGCTTGTGAAGTTCATATGGAACCACAAAAGATCTCAAATAGCCAAAACAATCCTGAGCAAAAAGAACAAACACTGAGTCATTATAAGTATCTGACTTCAAAACATACTAGTAACTTAAATAGCATGATAAGGCATAAAACACAATACATATACCAAGGAAATATAACACACAGCCAGAAATAATTCCTGTTTATATATAGCCACTGGTTTATGACAGAGGCAGCAAAAACATTCACTGGAGAAAGAGGTATTCTCTTCAATAAATGGTGCTGGGAAAATCAGACACTCACATGAAAAACAAACTACACCCCAATCACTCCCTGATGTCTACCAAAATCAATTAATAAAAAAAATAAAAAAATAAATAAATAAAATAATAAAAAACACTTATATGGAACCACTAAAAGAAAACACAGGGTTGGGCTGGGGATTTAGCTCAGTGGTTCTGGTGCCTGCCTTCCAAGTGCAAGGGCCCAGGTTTGATCACCAGTACCACATACAACAATGCCAGGCAAGGAGACTCATGCCCAGCAGCAATCAGGTACCACATATCAAAATCCTGGGCATGGTGGCTCATGCCTATAATCCCAGCACTTGGGAGGCAGAGGCAGGAGGATTGCTGTGAGTTCAAAGCTGAGTTCAGGACCAGCCTGAACTATGAGACCCTACTCAAAAAACTAAAAAAAAAAAAAACCACAGGGTCATCGGTCAGGGCAAACAATTCTTAAACATAACCCCAAAGTCTAAGCAACAATAACAACTGACAAATGGAATTGTATCAACCTAGCGAATTCCTACACAGCAAAGGAAACGATAAACAGAGTTAAAAGAGTTTCTCTTAAAAGTTAAAAGAGAAAGAATGAAAATACTTGTGTACTATGTTCAAGGGGAACTACTATCTGGACTATACAATCAAGCTAAACTATCAA